>JBBBDQ010000595.1:860000-915000 GCA_037127315.1 Ascarosepion bandense | reverse complement strand
CCATATGAGGTGTATTCTGGGGCAGTCTAGGATTCATTTTAATGGAAAGAGATCTGTGATTACTATCACCTCAATCCGTCGGTTTACTCTAAAGTTTCTTGTAATAAGACAGGGGCATTTTTTTCTGCAAAATTGCGATAAAAATGTGAGTTTTATTTACAATAAATAATTTTGAATAATATTTTAATTTTCTTGAATTAGACCGAAATAGTTTTTTTCTGATTTTCCAAATCAATGAGACAAAAATTGAATTTTGTTGCATCGTTTAGTTTTTTTTCTGTTTCCATTTTTGTTGGTCACTTTTTGGAAATAAATTTTTCCACAGCAGCTCGAAGTTTTGCATTCAGATCCTCAATGCCTGTCACTTGAGTGTTTGATACTCGACTCTATTTTGTAGAAATTCAAAAAAAGAAATGTCTACGTGTGATCTCAGGAAATCTGGTTGGTCCACCCTTATGCGTCTCTACGATTAATCCACTTGGTTAGAAATTCATTTACTGACTTAAAGACGATCAAAGATCAATGAAATGATGCGAGAAAGAAGGTCAACTGAAAGAATTCCGCGGAAAATTCTCACCGAGTCAAACTCAAAAAGAGTTTTACGCTAAGATTAGATTTGATTATAAAATTACGGGTCATCATTGTTGTTAGCATTTAGTAGCCTAGATTTGAAGTCATATTATTGATTCCATTTGATTCTTTTTGAACTGTTGCAAGGCATTCATTTAATGGGACTAACATTTCAATAGATTTTTTTCTTCTAAGAGAAGCTCTGGGTTGATTTACGATTTGGCTGTGTACTACTTTCTTAAAAGTAACATAGGTTTAAGAGCTATCAGTTGGAAAATGAGAATGAAAACAATGTAAATTCATATTTATTTCTTGCAGACGGAAATGTCAGAATAAGCTTCCATAATTGTCCTTTGGAAAGGCATGAACATAAAGATTCCTTGATCTTAGTCAGTCATTGCGAATGTCTAAAGAAAACGAAAATAGTCTTTAGATGGCACAGTGAGACCACCGTTTTACCAGACAACGATCAACATTCTTTCTTTCTTTTTTCTTTCTTTCTTTCTTTCTTTTTTCTTTCTTTCTTTCAGTACAATACTAACAGCACACATGCGCACAGACTCACAAACAGGCACTTTTCTATGTTTAAAAATCCGTGTTTCAAAAATAAATAATCATAACGGATTTATACAATGGACGGGAATGGCATAAGTATTTGTTGGAAACTGTTCAGTGATTTGTCATTCAAGATTTGAAATAGCTTTTCTCGAAAATATTAATTCAGCAACTTTTCTTGATCAAAGTGAATAAAGTAAATGATTTTTTTTGCACAAATTCTTATGATTGAAGAAACATTTGTACGTCATCATCTTTTCTTCATTCACAAATGTTTCTGAAATCTGTATTTCCTCTTTGTCATTCATTTCATTTTTATTGATTTCCAAGTCTGGTAAAAGGACATCAAATAAAGATTTATTTTCTATATTCTTTTGCTTTTTTCTCGCTTACGCTTTCTTATATTTGACATTATCTCATATTTCACTTGTATATCCATTTCACTTTTTCTTTGTCGATTCTCTTTTCATTTCATTTCTCTTACTTTCTTCATATCTTTCCATTCATTTTTCTTCTCTTCGTTAACGGAAGCTTGAAATTGTTTTTCTCACTTGATTTTATTATTTTGATCAGAAATAGAAATTATCAATTCAAATAAATTGAGCAAAAAAAAAGCTATGTCGTTTACTTTTTGGAAATCTAAACCAAAAACAGTATATCAAAAAAGAAAAAATAATATACAAGTGTTTTCGTTACAATAAGATACCAAAATCTTCAATTTAACCCTGCAAGAAAAATTTGAGAGAAGCAGACGATAGAAAAGAAAGTAAAATTCTGTGTTATTTGAGAAGAACATATTTTCGCGATCAGTTTCCCCTACGAAAACATTTAGCAGCATATTTTCGAAACCGGATGACACTGCACACTGCAAATGTTCCAATTGCACAAATACTGGAAGCAATATTTGTCCCCTGGTATTTATATCCGAGTTTGAATTCTACTTGAATCGTTGCATTCACTTATGTGCAATTATTCTTGGGAAAGGTATTAATCTTGTTAATCAAGCTTATCCCTCCAGCTAAGGATTAAATAGCAGGACAGATTGAGTTCTGTAGCCTTCATTGGCAACCAGTCTACCGCAGAAAGTAATGGCAGCCTACAGCGGGAAAATCTTCTGCCCAGACAAAGCGTGTATCACATATGGCACCTAACTGACTGTTATTTATATCAATAAATTTTGTTAGCCCCATTTTGTTGAGTTCGCATTACTGCATGTCTATTAATCCTAAACTCTACACACATTTAGATAAATGTATTTCAGGTCGGCAGCACTCAATAAGGAATTTTCAATGAAATGCCTATTTTCGTCCCTTTCACCTTTTCCCCAGAGCTTACCCACATTAATTTGGTAAGACGTGTTTCCTCTTTATTAAAGGTCAAGTGGAACAGACTTCCAAATATGAATGACCTTGGGAGCACAATTTACATCACGAAACACAAAATTCACTATCTTCTTAAAGTTTCGCATTTTTCATTGGGAACACAATTTACATGAAAAATTCACTTGCTTCTCATAGTTTCGCATTTTTTACTGGGAGCACAATTCATATAACGAAACACAAAATTCACTGGCTTCTCATAGTTTCGTATTTTTCATCGACCGTTTCTCATGAATAAACGAGCATTTTCTCATTTTTCCTTTTCAAAATTGAATGCCGATTGAGCAAAAACCTTTTTTAATCCGAAAGCTCTAGCGGCCATTTTGTTTAATATGACTAACAGTTTGTTGTGTATATCATTAAAGTCATTTTTTGAGAAGGAAATTGATTTCATGAAAACCAACGGACAAAATGAACGAAATAATGTGGCAATATATCATTTTTTTCTTTTAGCTGAAAATCATTTTTGTTCGTTTTCCTCCTAATTTGCATTGCACTAAGAACTGTACTGTTATTGGGAAAAAGAATCTTCCATCAGAAATGAATTTCATTTTTCGATCACGTAAAGACCAGGAGCAGGAAACGGTTGACGTGTAGAATACAGAAGCATGTATACGCGTTTACACGGATGTATGTATGAGCAGATAGCTATGGTGATTTTCTAAACGCAGCTCAGATGTGGCACAAGGCCGAAAGGATGAAGATCGAACTCACTACTCATTATTGCAATGATTCTAGCAAGGCATTACACCACATCGAACAGACAGCTATGAAAAGATTTAGACAGATAGGTAGTAACGCATATACAGGGTGCGATGGATGAATTGTCGTTTAAATTACACAGAAAAAAAAGAAAATAACACTGATATCTCATTTTTACACAAAAATATCTTGAAATACTAAAGAGTGAATTTATTCAATAACATAGCCATTGGCTTTAACCACGGTCTCCGGACGATTTCGAAATTTTCTGTTTTTTTTGGGGGGGGTTGTCTTCTTGCTTGTAAGTTTGT
Source organism: Ascarosepion bandense (assembly GCA_037127315.1). NCBI lineage: Eukaryota > Metazoa > Mollusca > Cephalopoda > Sepiida > Sepiidae > Ascarosepion > Ascarosepion bandense. Next base: position 911,483 of record JBBBDQ010000595.1, on the reverse strand, counting down.
AAATGATGCTATAATCCTTGTCTTCAATTCATATTTGGTGTTCCAAGAAGTTTCTTTAGGTTTCTCGCTCAACTGTGACCCATAATAATCGACGAAGTGGTAGTGTGGAGAGTTAGGTGTACAGATAGAAGGGGTAATGTTGCAGAGATTGCTGATAACCATTATTGGGTCCTCCTGTTTGTGCGGAATGGTCCACATAGGGCTTGATTAAAACCTCGTTTAGACTGTTGGTCATCCGTGGTTAAGAGGTCTAAGACGTGCCAGATCATATGGTAGCTTCCCGTATGTGGATAGGGGTCGCAGGTTCGAATCCTGCCGAATGACACACATGTTCGTAATAAAAATTTATCGTAAATAACCAGGCCGGTAGGTATAAATATATAATGCAGTTTAATTAAAAACAGAATATCTACTTAAATACGAGTATCGATCAAAAGTAATGTTCAAGCAAATCATTTCAATATATATATATAAATATGCAATTACCCAAACGAACATGTATATATATAAATATAATAAAGCAGTGCTCAGTACTACTAAGTATCTATTAATAAATACACATATTATCCTACGTCTATAGCACGACTTGGAGTTTCATGCAGTGTGCAATTATCAGGTGCATATTATGAATTAACGGGATTTGAGTTTCTGGTTCACGCGATGTTAGGGTAGTTATATATTATAATACCGGAATGTTATCTTTGCAATTTTTTAAAATTTTATAACATAATTTAATTTAAACTAAAACTTAAACTTGGAATTAAAAAGTAAAAACTCGAAAGTTGATTTAATAGGGAGAATATCTTTAGAGCAGGGGGTATATGGTTTGGGCCTTTGGGTCAAGGTGGATTACTTATTGTTTTTTAGCTTACAGAACAACAATAATAATTGAGATGGGAATCGACATTGCGTTTAAATTCCTGGAGGTTGTAGCTGTCAGGAGAGCAAGTAAAAGGAAGGGAATTCCACAGGCGGGAAGTGCTAGAAAAGAAGCTGTTGGAGTAGAAGTTTCTGTTGAATTTCGTGGATTTAACTGTAAAAGCTTGTCGGAGCAGAAGCCATGAAAATATTTGTAGAAGAGACAGAGGGAAGCCACATCCAGCCGGTGAGAAAGTGGCTGGAGTCAAGCTACCAGGTCGGGACCAATCACATAAAAGATTCTCCTTTGGAACCTGTCGAGGACCCTGAGATGAACAGCAGTGGCGGTCGATCAGATATGACAACAGTATACAGTGCATGGGCGGATGGTTGATTTGTATATGTGCAAGATGAACTCAGACGAAAAAACTTCCTGGCCTGACACTGTGACCCAACCTCCCTAACAGTAGATTTAGCTATTGACTCAATATAATTTTTCTACTTGAGGTCGAAAGAGAGGGTGACCAAGGAGACTCACTTGGTCCATGCTTATGGGGGAGGGAAAGAAGAGACTGCCTGTAATGGTTGACTGATAACAGCTTCGTTTTAGAAGCACTGAAATTTCTTTCTTAGAAGCCATTTCTTACCGCAGTCTACTACAGAGTGGACGTCCTTTTTAAGACCAGCAGCGAGGTTACGTTTGTCCGCTTCGCCAGATTTCTTCCTGATGCGGGAGTAAACGGTGGTGTCATCAGCGTAGATGCTTATTTGAGATTTGATCACGTCAGGGAGATCATTTATGAAGATCAGAAAGTGTAGAGCTTAGGATAGACATTTATTTTAGAGAAAAAAGTTACATTAATGCCACACGAATTACAAACAGTTGAATTCCTGCATAAAATATTTAGCGAAAAAAGCTTTATTTTTTTAAATCTTATTTTCTGAAGTATGAAATATTAAATATGAAAAAAAAAAAGCTTAAATAATTAAATTAACCATTGGCACTTTTTTTTGCATATTGTGTTTTTGTTTGAAAAAAACACTTTTTAAAAAAAATATTTCTTTTGTTTCAAAATTACAGGAAAAAATATTCACATTTTTTCGTTGACCAAATGAATTTTTAAAACGTCAGAATAAAAATTAAATATAAAGGCTCATTTTTTTTAGTCGCGTTTGACACGTGATTTGAATTCTTTGACATGTTTTACGGAGCAAATGTAAACAATCAGTTCCATTGGCCAAAAAGTGCGAAAGGGAAACTTGCTGAACTTAAACTCAAAAGGTATGTGTCGAGCTGTAGATATGTGTCCCTACAAAGTTTGAATGGTGTAGCTTAAAAAATGTAGGCGTGCATAGGGAACAGTCACACATAGACTCACAGATTGCCTTTTATATATATAGACATACTAGCATCATAGTCCGGCCTTGCCCGTGCAACTCAGAACATTTTAGCAGTCGGAGAAGATGCCACTTTTTTTTTTTTTTTACATATTTTGTTTTTGTATAAAAAACACATTTTTTAAAAAATATTTCTTTTGTTTCAAAATTACGGGGAAAAATACTCACATTTTTTTGTTGTCTAAATGAATTTTTAAAACGGTGGAACAAAAGGCTCATTTTTTTGTTTTTTAATAAAAAAAGTATTTTAGTCGCGTTTAACTCGTGTGATTTAATTTCTGTGACGTAAATTTAACAACCATCTTAGTAAATGTAAACAAACGGCCCCATTGGCCAAAAAGTGCGAAAGGGAAAATTGCTGAACTTAAACTCAAAAAAAAAAAAAACTCAACCTGGCTTCCCTGTAGATATATGTTTCTAGAAAGTTTGAATGGCGTAGTTAAAAAAAATGTAGGCGTGCAGAGGTAACAGTCACACACAGACTCACAGATTGCCTTTTTTATATATATATATATATATATATATAACGAAGATTACAGCTACCTTCGCTGGTATCGAGAGAAAGAGAGAGAGAGAGAGAGAGAGAGAGAGAGAGAGAGAGAAAAGTGAAGGTCATAGTCAATATCTCTGGTACCGAGACAGACTGAAAAAAAACGCGTAGGCTACAGTTAATTTCGCTGGTACCGATATATATATATATATATATATATATATATATATATATATATATAAATAGAAAAATAAAAAAACGAAGGCCACAGTTACTTTTGCTCGTACTAAGAGATTAGAAGAAAGAGACAAGCCGTTTCTTTACTACGCCATTTAAAAGCTATATCTTCAGAACAAAACGCCATATCAGAAGATCCCGTCATGCTTCAATGTGAGAGGGACTTTCTGAGTTCAATCCATTGGAAGGACACTGATTCTTACAGTTTTCAGATTAAAACATCATTGATTTTACAGTTCGAATTGAAACAAGGAGTCTTCCTCTTAAAGTTCCAGCAACGTGTTCGAGTGCAATATAAACCGAATAAAGAATGAAGATTTTTAACGACAAGGGGCAGGGAGAGAGATTGATGAATATTATTAAGTGATGGCGTAATTTTCGCAAAATGGAAAAGGATTCCATGAAAATGTGAATTCTATAAGAAAGACGTGCTTGGAAATTTTTCTCTCAAAGAATATCACGAAATTTATGACCGAATATTGGATTTTACAATTATATTTGTTTCTTTTTCCTCTTCTTTTTTTTTAGCTTAGCTCTGCTGTCCGATTCACTTCTTTGTTCGGATTTGTTTTATTTGTTTTTCCTTTTCTGAAAGTGTTTCATGTTAGAGAAGAAAAATAAGTAAAAACAAACGAAATAGCGTTCAAGTTGGATTATACGTGCAATAGTTGTAAGGGGAAGAGAAAAAATAGCAAGAGAATGGATCTGGTTTAGCATTTGGGATTATTAAAAAGAACCAAAAAGTATAATGTCAATAAAGTAACAGGGAAGAATGGTGGACATGACATCTGCCCAGAATAAGGTATCACAAAAGCACGAGAGAAAAGATATGGAACAATCGAATTTAGTAAATTCGGTGTAGCAAGCTATCTGATTTGTTCTTTTAATGAAGTGACTTCCAACTCTTTTTTTCAGCACTTAACTTAACTTGATGCAGGTGCGCGCAGGCAAACTCAGAGAAAATTATTATTTAATTCATTTTCGATGTCATTCATGATTTAATTTATATATATATATATATATATATATATATATATATATATATATAATTTATTTACTGCGTTTTTGGTTTTCTATAGTTTTCTTTCGTGTATTTTTTTAATATAAAGTTTTGATATTTATATAGCAGGTTTGTCTGTCTCTCTTTCTCTCCCATCTCTCTCTTAGCACAAAAAATAAACGGGAGATATAGTTCGTTGTTCCGGTGGCAATAGAAAACAAAATTACAAGCGCGATTTTACAACGTTCATGTTCCTCTTCGGCCCCTTCTTGACTTTACATGAACCATAGAAGTTATCTTCTGGAGATTCAAGACGGGTGGATTCATCTTACACCAATCTAAGCAGAAAAAATACTTGATTAAATGACTACTTTTTGACAACTAAACTCATTGTTCCAGTGGCAATAGAAAACAGATTACATCCGCGATTTTACATTGTTCCTATTTACTCTTCGGCTCCTTCTTCTCGACTTTACATGAATAACAGAAGTTGCCTTTGGGAGGTTCAACACGGCTGCGTTCATCTTACACTAGTCTAAGCAGACCAAAGTGATTAAATGGCCACCCTTTAAGAACTAAACAGAGACAATTTCGAATTCTTTATCAGTTTTGCCTCATTTCAGTTCACAAAAGAAATATCGAGTTAAATCAACGGCTTTCTGGATTTAATATTCAGTATTCAACAGGGTGAAGCAGAGCAACTTGTTTATTTGGAATAACAAATAAAACAAAAGTAATGCAGATATACATCTAATTCTTTAAACAGCATCAATTACAACATTTAAATTCCTGTAAAGTAAACAGAAACAAACTTTAAATCCCACTCTCGAGTAAGCCCCTTTCCACTATCCTCGGAGCAACCACCGCTTCAGGGCGCCAAATTCAAATAAGCAAATTGCTCCGTCCCACCCTGTACTTTACGATTTGTGACATTTAACTGACAACGAAGTGTGTGTGTGCGCATCCGCCCTTTTTGTGTGTTTCCAGGTACGCGTTTGACCTGTCATTTTTCACTTTTAGAATGTTGCTTAACCGGAAACGCCTGATTTAGCCGTTACGCTTTATGTTTCAAATCCTGTCATGATTCTACATTACTTAATTTATCAGTCAACAAACAGCCAACAAGAATTAAAATAACGCACTAAAAATAGACTTGATACATTTCACTAGAGAAAAATTAATCTAAAAAATTGTTTCATTATTTTAGTCACTGAATTTTTAGAAACCAAATCAAAAAGTAAAAATTAAGACATTATTTCAAATGTGACAAGACACACATTTAGCTGTCTGTGTCACAGGCATCATGACAGGCATCATGACAGTCATCTCTAATTGAAGGGCTTTCAAACTTCATACTTTACGTTTTATTTAAGAAATATAAAAATGATACAATGGAAATTACTTTCAAAACAATGTATATAACGCTGATTATCCATCTATCTATTTATCTATCTATCTGATTTTATTAATATCTCTTGTTTCATTGAGACAAATAAAAAGCGTTACAAATGTATCTTAAGAAACTGAAATCATTTGCCATGACTGGAATCAATCATTTGCCATGACTAAACGTCAGATAAACACTAAAACCCATTAAAACTTTTCTTAATATTTTCCTTCACGGCATTGAAGTAATTTCGAGGTAAGATAAATTCCAGTTCCAAATATTTCAGTATTAATGTTTTTGTTAAATGATTATAACACTGAAAAGTGCAACTTATAAAATAAGAAAGTTATTCAGTGAAGTTTTCTTTTGATTGAAAATCGGAAAAGGCAGAAATAAACCATTGGTTTCTGATGTGTTCTTTATATCGATAAGGTTTATGTCGTTGTTGTTTGCTATAAAAATGTTTCCGAAAATCATTTGATAGTTTTGCATCAACAGAATTCACGTGATTTGCCCTGGGAAGCAACTTGGAGAGTTTATAGGAACGGGGCTTAGCTATACAGCACTTGAGATAGAACGTCACGGCTGATACTTTGCAATCGCACAAAGTATAAGTTATGACTTTGGTGATGTGGTGGCAACATTCATGAAAACAATTGGAGGATGGTTTTATTCTAAAATAAGACAAATGAGTAAAATTAATTTAATTCCTTTTTCATTTGATTTCTTGATTGGTAATTTCTTTTCAAAATCAAGCACCACTCAAAAATGGTAGTTTCCTTGAATCTGGTAATACAGTTTTTGATTTGATGATTAGAGAGCAAATATGTCGATTGATATCGTTTGCTCAACAATGTGTTTGACATTCGCCATTGGTCAACGTTCAGGAGGATGCCATTGGTGTCCGTGCTGGCATTGTTGATAGCTATAAATCAATTGACTATTGACGTCCACTCCTTGTTAATAAATATTCATGAAGATCGGGTCAAGTGGCCAATAAGAAAGACTGAGTTAAACTTAATATAAGAATGCACAATGAGTTCTTCTTTTAATGTACCTCGTCGTAGCATTTACAATGGTTTTATCCACATAATTGTATCCATATATGCGACAAGACATAAATTAATATCACAATATAATTATAACTAAAATTTGCGTAAATATAGACTTGCATCTTTGCTAGTGAGAAATGGATAGTTTAGAGTTTCTTACACCATTGGTACTGTTTAAATTTAAGTGCTCTCCGAATATCGCCTTTTACCAAACTTGGAAAGAGAAAATAAAATTTCTACAAATGTTTACTTACTAAAGTATTTTACTGTGAGGAAGAATTTTTTTATCGAATTGATTATATTTGTCTGTTCACTTATCTATCTATCTATCTATCTATCTATCTATCTATCTATCTATCTATCTAGCCTAGTAATTTCTTTATCCCAGCCACTTCTTGTATATTATGTCTGTCTGTTTACATTCCCCAGAAAAACAGACCATCAAGAGTCTTAAATGTTTGGAGTTAGGAAGCTTTAGAACCTCTTCGGATGTGTTCAACAACTGGCTCCGACAGGGATCCTTTCCTGACCGGTTTCCAGATGTGTGATCACGCTTTTAAAAAAAGAAAAACATGATAGGCGGGATTTAGATAACTACAAGTGCAGAACTCTGCTAAACAAAGAGTTAAATATTTGGGCGAAGATCCAAATGGGACATTTGCAGTTATTTGCCAAGATTCTGTTAGAAATGGAGGAGACTTGTTCTGTGAAGAGCCAGACAATTAAGAGCAACCTGAATGTGATCTGTACGACCATAGAGGGTGGGGAAAACGGTGAAAAAGATGGCGTCCAGGACCAAAAAGAGCGTAGCTCGTTCGCCGACAAGCCGAGCAGTTCATAGAGTGGGACCGACGCGATCCGCTCCCCTAGTACCCTATACAAGATCTTCCTATGTCGTGAAAGAAGAAATTGTGCACAAGGCCTTTCGACACTTCCTGAAGATTACGGATGGATTCCAGCGTTTATGAAGGCACTTAATCCTAGAAATGAGAGACATCATGGTAATCTAGTGAAGGCGTCTTTAAAACTCTTCGCTCAGTGCGAATATTTTGTCAACTCATGTCATAGGAAAGGGAGTTATCCATAGCACGGGGACTGGACACAGATGGCTATGAGGTCCTGTGGCTTGCAGCCAAACAAAAGAGAGGGGAAGGAAGTGCTGCGGTCCATGCAGTGAGGGAGTACTGACAGTCGCTAAATGATGAGGGGAAAGATGTACACAGAGCACATTTCAGCCCTATTATTTAAGAACAACCATCTTTGGAGCCAAGCTTTTAAGCCACTCCTACATTTTCAATGCCCCGTTCTTCTCCACCCGAACTCCAAGAATGCGTATGGAATTGTCAGTTCCAACTGAAGATGCCCGGAAGAACTAACCATAACTCGACAGAATTGTTGCGATTAATCTTGGCTCCGGTTACCTCATAGCGTCCAAACACTTTTTGTATCACCCTAATGTTGCAAAAGATACTGACGGTCGATTCCGTCAAATGCCTTTGACTGTTCCAAATTGATTAGCGCGTCTTCGTCGTCTTTTACACGCTCTAAGATTGTGCGGATCAGAATCAGGTTGCTCTTAATTGTTCAGCTCTTTACAGCACAAGTCTCCTCCGTTTCCAACAGAATCTTGGCAAATAACTGCAAATGTCTCGTTTGGATCTTAGCCCAAATGGTTAACTCTTTCTTTAGTAGAGTTATGAGCCTGTAGGGATCTAAATCCCGCTTACCATGTTTGTTTTTTGTTAACAGCGTGATCACACCTCTGGAGACCGGTTGGGAACTGATCCCTGTCGGAACCACTTGTTGAACACGTCTGTCAAAATCCGAACAGACATGTGCGACAACCTCAAATACAATTCTTAGGCAGACCATAAAATCTTAGAGACTTGCCACTGCCAACCCTCTTCAATGCTAAGTAGACTTTACGCACTGTGATCAGCCGCTTCAGTCTACTAATTTTAGCCAAATAGCCAAATCTTCACCACAGAGACCAGACTCTTCGTTTTAGATTCTCGAAACATCATCGGAACGCCTTGCACATATCATTGATCAATTGCATGGTACATCCAATCCAGGGTGTCAACGGCATATTCACGACTTCATTAGACAATTAGACATCTTGTTTAAACTTTGTTTAACTAACTTTTCTTTCTTTGTAATTAATGAACACATTTTATATTTCATCGCAAGAAACAGACATGAAAAATTGTAAGAATAGAGGAAGGACAAATTCTTATGCATATTTCGAAAGAACTGAAAATCTGTTCTGGAACGCAGGTTTTGTGCACGTTCGCGCATGTGTGTGTGTGTGCATCTGTGTTCTCGTATGTGCGTGTGTGTGTGCGCACATGTTCGTGCGCGTGTGTTGCTTCCTTGTTATTTAATTTCCTGAAGGTAATCTTCGTTTGTCTCTTGACCATTTAAAATTTGAAACTTGTGAAGTCATTCGCGATGAAGTCACATTGATCTTCAATGCCTTAAGCTCGAGTTTTGTTTCTCCTTACAAAGATTGGAACGTTGAATGGATTTCCAGTTGCAACAAGTTGAGAAATTTGTTGTTTCTTCGTGATTATCTTGAGCCGACATGTCGAATTGACAATGCAGGTCAAAGTTCGAATACACAAATTCGAATTCAGAAAGTCATCATACGTCAAGGGAGCGAAATGAGAATTAAACGTAGTTTTAACAATGGATTAAAAAATGAGAAAACTGAAGCGAATATTTAAGAAAGATTCGTTTGGTTAATTGTAAACTTCATATATCAGAAAACTAGCTGTAAATCAAGAGTGATAACTTCCAAAAGGGATGATAAGTTTCAAAAGGGAGTGATAACTTTCAAAAGGGAGAAAAGGATTGTTGGTTTGTAGAAAATTGCAACAAGACAAAACGACGTCAGTTTTACTCAATCTCAACATATGAATTACAACAAGACAGAAGTATTCCGGATTGATTCGAGATAAAAAAAAAAGCATCCACTCAAAATGAGCGGGTTTAGCGAAAACAGTGAGTATAGACAAGAAGGTTGTACTTTTGAGAGGAAGTTTAGGTCTGAAAAAAAAAATCACTCAATGACAGAATTTGGCACGGATACATACATATACATAGATACATACACACAAACACACTAACATACATATACAGATACACACGCAGACATAGACGCAAAATGTGACACGCACCAACACACACACATACACACACTATTTATAACAACAGAATTCATGATTAAATGATAATTCTATTATTGTTTCGAAAATTATTTTTATTCCAAATCCATAAAGTTATATTTTGATTTATGAAATCAGTAAGCAAAAAGCGATTGGCAATTACAAAATGCATTTTAAAATTTCAGCCATTTTGGCGAGATTATTCGATCAGTTACAGAATTAGTCCTATCTTAAAGAACTGGTCCTAAGTTAAAAAAACAGGTCTTAATTTAAAGAACTGGTCCTAATTCAAAGAAGTGTCTCTAACTTAAAGAGCTGGTTCTAATTTTAAGAAATAGTCCTAACTTAAAGAACCTGTCCTAACTTAACCGGTTCTAATTCAAAGAACTGGTCCTAACTTAAAGAACTGGTCCTAAATTAAAAGACTAGCCCTAACTTAAAGAATTTGCCTTAACCTCTGAAATTTAAGCAATTCGTTTTTGATTTTCTTTTTGCCCGAAAGCATACGATTTATATTACTTTCATTTATTTTTGATATTTTGAGTGAAACTGGCAGGAGAAACCCTTGCGTAATTACTGGGTTCATGACTGAACTTGCGTATTAAAGACTGAAACATCTCAAAAGCTTAAAAACTAAGGCACAGAATGAAGAATTTCTGCTCTGATAAAATCTTTAAAGACAGAAAATTATTAGCTTTTATTGATTTGCGGCCATTTATGTATGCACGTACGGCCGTGTATTCGTTTGCACGCGTGTGTATCTTGTATAAACTATTATTTACACAATCCAATACTTTTTTTCTCAACAGGTTGGTGCTTTTGCATTGCAGAAACAAAATAAATTTAAATTAATGAATTTGCTTTGTACTTCCGGATTCTGCATTCTACATCGATTAGATGACGGGTCAGCGAGTGTTTAGAAATATGAAAGGTCCATTTAAAATAACAGAAAAAAAATCCCATGCTAACATGAATCTATGCATAAAATGTCTAACTGTGATGCGTGCACAGAATGATCGCCTGCCAAAGCAAAGCAAAGTAGTTCCCTAATGCTTTTAGTCTTTGCTTAGACATCCATAAAAAATTTATAGGTTGTACCTTATATCCTCTCTTTTCACACACACACACACACACACACACACACACACACACACACACACATATTATTTTATAGTACAACAGTGTATTTCTTAAAACGTGACGTCAAAAGCGCATCGAATTTCTTTCACCGCGAGCGATACAACTCCAAAGAAGACAGGTAGTACGACATTTTTCTTTTTTCAATTAATTATTTTCATGTAACCTCATCAACTGCTGGATATATTATATGAATCAGTGAACTGAATGTTTTTGTGTCATTATACTAATTGACTTCATCTTTCTCGCCTAATTAGTAAAATGTGTCTCAAAATTAAACAAAATACCGGCTTAACAAAGAGTAACATGAGAAAAATCTAAAAGAAAAATTTCGAAGAATTTTATCATTTTTACTTCGAAAATTTCAACATTTTTTCTTTTGATTTTATCTTGCAACAGTTTTTCTTTGTGATTTTCCATCCAAAGTGAACTTAATGTCACTTCATTTGACGCCATGATTTCCATGAAACTCAACGTTAAACTATCAAGATATGCACGAAATACTATCTTATGAAATAGAGAACTTAAGAAATATTTTACTCACTTATGAAATATCTAGAGAACTTAATAAGTTTTAAATGTCACATGATACATAAGTTTATTGACCAGCACCTTTTTAAGAATCTAAAGAAACCCAGTTGTCATTTATCACATTTTATGCAAGTATAGATTCGGGGTTTTTTAGCAAGTTGTAAATGAAGAAAGACTCGAAAACTCACAGAAATCTTTATTTCGAAATAAGAGCGACTTTCTTATTCTCATATCTTTGGGCATCACATTGAAGTTTAGGATTAAAATCGTAAAAGGATTAAAATCTGAAAGTTTGAGAACTAGTATTAAAATTGCTAAACTTAACACTGTTATTTATGTTAAGAGTTAAGGTTATAAATTCACTAAGGGGCAAGTGTAGATTATATAAATATATCAATTGTTAATCAAATAAAGAATTTTAGAACCATATGTAAAAAGAACTTTAGTGATTCGTGTGCAAATTTTTACTTCAAAATCTTTTTACGTAGAATATACCTAAAGAAAGGTGACAAGTGGATCGGCTAAAATGTATCAGCATCCACAACACAAGCAAGGAGTTCTTTTCTCTGAATAAATTTAGGAAAGCTCTTTTTTACGTGTTACTGGAATTATGTATACGACTGATCCATGTCAAAGTTGTTGCTCCTGAATGGTAGGTAAGATAATTATGGGAGATTTATATGACCAGTGGATCACTCACACATTCTTTGTTTCGTTCGCCAAGAACGAATGAAAATATATATGTCAATGAAACATTTATCTTGAAGGGTTCTTCTCTGTCTTCTTGATTTCATTCCACTGGAGGATGATAACCGTTATTTTCCTTTAATGTCTGATTAGTCATGACGATTCAGTGTTGCTCTTCGGATTAGTCTATAAATGTTCCTCACTCTTACTTTTTAAGGCTTAGCTGTTCTCCTTAATGTATTTCTGAACACAACTGCATGGATTGGAATACATACATTTCTTGACCTCGTTGTCTTCAGAGATGGAATCTTGATTCAAAGGTGGTACCGCCGAAAAATTGAACGGCGTTTGTATATCGTCCTGATGCTTAAAGAACAGTAGAACCTTTGAATCTTTTCAAACGTATCCTTTTTTTTTTTTTATAGAAGACAGTTCGTTAGATATTTTATTGTTGTCCTCAACTATTCTTTTCTGCTCATGTTATGCTTTTAGGGAAGTTGTTTCCCTGAAAGATAGTTTTAATGCTGATTATATTTTGATAGCCACGTACGGGTTTGACTAGATGGTGTAGATTAATAGTTCCTAACCTTTTTGCTGCGATTACCCCAAAATACAATTTCACTATTATCCATTACCCCAATGAACAAGTACCCGTAATCTAGAAAAAGAAGTAATTATATTTTCATGCATCAAAATAAGACAAAATTAATGGAAATTATTCAATACAATAGTACCAATCTATAATAATCAGAGGTATAGTAGCTGTAACCTAGCCGTGATTCTTAATGTGAGTGTTGAGCTTGTATTGCCTGTGTGAGTTTATTTATTCTTGACTTTGTGACTGAAAGGGCTATTCGGGCGTCGTTTGCCACATTGAGCTTGCTACGTTTGTTGGTCTTCATTCCAAGGACAGTAGAAAAAGCTTGTTCACATAAATAAGTGGTTGAAGATCCTATGAGAATTTGTACTGCTCTAGAGGCTAGTGTTAGTATATCCTACAGACGAGAGACCCAAAAAGGTGTCTAGACCAGACTTGGTCTCAAACAAAAGCTTCCATGCATTGTTCATCCTGAGTGTGACAAATTCTTCTTTTGCTGCATAGTCCTCATCAGGAATGATATATTCACTCACAAGATATGAATTTCTTACCAATTCATTGTTGGAATTATTCAAGTTTGGAAAGTACTTACGTAAGTTTTCCAAGAGGCTTGAATGAAAGATATTTTAAGAGAGATTGGGGTAGGGAGAATTCTTCCTTAAAATGCTGTCTCGTTAATAATTTGGCACAGTGTAAACTTATAATCTGATTGCCTCTTTCCAAACCAAACATCCATTACCCCCAAAATATGGGCTCATTACCCCACTGGGGCAATTTACCCCTGGGTTGGGAACCATGGTTGTAGACAGAGAACGATTCCTTTCTTGACGATGCATGGTCGGTGTTGGCTTACAATATACAAATGTCTTGAATCTATACTTTACAACCAAGAAGACTAGTTTATATTTTATGATGGCTTCTTTTTCTGTTGTGAACTGTGTGGAATATCTTATCTAGTTCATATTGTCCAACAATATTTGTATATCTTCCTATAAAATTCAATGTATGAAGGTACCATCCACATACATCGTTAACTTTAGTGACAATAAATTTATTGCCATTTCCTCGAAATAATCTATTTGTGTCTGTCATTATGAGATATAATGGCAATCGTACAGCTATGCTTTCTTCCTGTCGGTAAATATCGGAATCGAATTGGAAGTATGCCTTTTGCATACGGAATGTCAAAATCTCCATCTCCATCGGGTTATCCACTGGGACCCTTGTGCGCTCTGCTAGAGAAGAATCTGATTCTAATTTGTCTAGAATCACCGAGAGAGATTAATCTGTGGGGAACTTTGAACAGGCTCAAAATCTACCAGTTCACCATTCGATTGATGTAAATGTAAGCATCTACGATGTTCGCTACATTGTGTAGAACTATTTATAAAGGAAGAAATTTACCCGTTTGTGGTTTTCTGATGTGTCTAGTAGTCAGTGCGAGTCAGACCGAAACCCGACAAAGTGGATTTCAATTGAATATCATCTTCGTGGATTTTAGAAAAAATATATGTGCAATAGTTTATCGCAACGTTGATTTAGCTGTCTATATTCATCCATTGTCAAGTAATATTTTTACAGTACTTGTAACAGCTACATTTTGGCTTTCAAAATAAGATCTTTTTTAGCCTACTGAAAAAAATACCAAAAGCCCGTTCAGCGATACTGAAATCCTCGTGATGTCAGTAAACAATTACAACGAAATTTTGGTGATGAAAATGTTAAAATACTCATAGAAATTGACTATCCTCATTGGGGATAGTAGCTACAGCACGCTAGATTTAGATTCGATTGTCCAGGAAACAAATGACCGAACGTATTAAATTTAGCAGTAGTGAAAATACCTACACTGTGGTTTAGTAGAAGAAAGGACAACAATGAGATAAAGACAAATAAAACTGGTTAGTACTGGCTGATATAAAACACACCCAAAGCTAGAAAGTCGGTGTGAGAATTATCTACTTTCGTGGATTGAACGAAGGGTTCGATTCAGATATCTGAAAAGGTTACCAAGCATAATGATAAAAAAAAAATTTAAGTATACCTGTGCATACAATGGCCAAAGCGCTGGAAGTATATAAACTAAGATAAGTATGCTAGCCCGAATACAGAACAATAAAGCGTATGTATACGTATTAGAATCTTGAATAATTCCCAAAAGATAACTTTGCGTGCGTCTAGTTTTAGATGGTGACACATCTATAAGAAAGTACTATAAGCTTGAAATTCAGTGTCTGTCATTTCACAAAAATGTAAACAACTTAGTTTTTCATAGCGTTCAACAAGTCGGATTTCGTGCCAAAAAAGTGTATTTGCGGGGAATTGTACTGCACTACTTTATTCAAAAGAAATATGCAGCTGAAGCACACAGAATTATTGTTGAGACTTACGGGCGCTTCAAAAATAATAATTTTTATGTTGAAGATAAAGAAAGATCTGGCACAGTAAAGAAGTTTTAAGACAAAGAATTGGAAACATGACTTCATGAAGACTCATGTCAGGCGCAAGCTTAACTTGCAGAATTATTAGGAGGTGATCATACAACAGTTTTGAAACGTTTGGACACATTAGAAATTATTAAAAAGCAAGGACATTGAGTGTTGTGTGAGTTGAATCAGAGAGACGTCAAACGGCATCTTGTCACGTGTAAACAGCTACTTCCACAGCAGAAAAGTTTTTTGTATTGTACTTTGACTGGAGATGAAAAGTAGGTAGCCTAGAAGATTGTGGGGTAAGCCATCAACATCGGTAGCAAAATTGAATATCCATGGTTCAAAGTTTGCAATCTGCATTTGTTGGAATTAGCTGAGCGTATCATGAGCTGCTGAAAGCGACTAAAAACTTCCCTGGAGATCACTATCGACTACAATTGATGCGTTTGAGTCAAACATTAAAGACAAACGACAGCTGTAAAGCAGAGACATGACAAGTAATTTTGCAACATGACTACGCTAGACCACATGTTGCACAACTGAAATCCATTTTTTTTTGTCTACACGATCTAAAAAGGACTAGCACCGCCTATAGGGAGTGATAGTGCGAGATGAGACGTGAAGGGAGTTGGATTTAAGGAGCAGCTTGATTCTTATGACAACTTCCAAAAGGGGTTAGACAACCCCAAATCTGGAAAACCATTTGAGTAAATATATTTTGAAAATATGGAATTTTAGAAAAAGTTTGATGCTAAGAGTGGAAGATAAGAGAAAAGAAATTCTGGTCAACCCCTCTCCTGTCAGACGCAGGACTCCCTATAAGAAGGAGATTTGGACAACTGGTGCACCGAGATTCCCCACACTAGTGCTACTGAAATCCATATGGTTCGCCTAGACTTTGAGTCGGCCCTGAAGACCAGAAATTAGAAATTTAAGTTTCTGTTGACACAAGCTGCAGTCTCCAAAGGCGATCCCAATATCATTTGATTATAGCAGTCGTGGGAAGTGTTAAAATCGCTGTATAGAACAAATAATATATGAACTAGATCGTTATTACAGTTTTAACCCTAGATAATTCTTTATTCCGAAGGATTGTTTTTTGTGTAGCTTCCAAACTGGTGAACCAGCTTCATTTTAGTTTGCTTCTTCAGTGATCTTCTCATCCTCTGAGATAAAAAAAACACAACATAGCAGAGGAGTAAATGGTCGTAAATAGACAAATGCGAGTTTACGAGTGGAACTGTGCCTACCATTACCATACCAGCAACAAACAAGCGACGCGTTAACAAGTGAGGAGTCAGCTAGACCATTGATTGCCGATGACGAGGACAGACTCGAAGAGTGTCATTATTGGTTATCATTGACGTGGATCAACTCGTGGGTTGACATTATTGTTTATCGTTGATTAGGATCGACTTCGAGGTGACAGTTTATTAGACATTAAATTACATCACTCATCAACGTCCATAATTTACCTTAAATTGCCTGACATATATTTATGAGCGTACTTAAATTTAATTTTAATATCAAAAGACTAAAGACATTTTTTTTACTTTTGTTTATAAATACTTGTTGCAAAATAAAATCCTTACATTTGCTTTGACAAAGTCCATCAATGGACGAAACGCGTTGGTTGATAGGTTTTCCTTTTCTAATTATTCATATTGTCCCCTCACAAATAGACATCAAGTTAGACCTGAAATCATATCTGAAATTTAGCGCGCGCATGCGCACGCACACACACACACACACACACACACACACACACACACACACACACACACACACACACACACACACACACACATATATATATAACTTTTTGTTTAAACGTTATTCTTGATAGATACTCATATTTGAGTAGATGGCTGATTTTATAATTAAACAATATACTTATTTACAACTACCGGGGGATGTAAATAAATAAATATAATGTTTAATAATATAAAGCAGAACATCTACTCAAATATGAGTATCTATTAAAAGTAAAGTTTAAATAAATACAAAATATGTCGGATTTAATACTTTTCCTTATATATATATATATATATATATATATATATATATACAAACTTATCATTATACTCGTTTCGAAAAACCTTCCGCGTATATACAAGGAAGGAAAAAAATGGTCGTAAAAAAAGAAAGAGCTAAGCACATGAACATCAGCCAAAGCGATTTGGACCGAGCCAGCACGTAGCCCAAAGAAAAACCAGAGTCTAGTAATCAATAACAAAAAAGCGCTCAATACTTAAGCAGAGCAGAACAAGTAAATTAATCCTAGTGAGCCAACAAACCAACCAAGGCTTCACTTAAACGGATCTTCAGGGAACGCTGGCTGAAGAGGAAAATAACAACGACAAGATAAAGGGAACTCAATAACCCACATGACAAAAAAAAAAAAAAAAAAAAAAAGAAAAAAGGAAGACTCCAAACACAAATAGGGGGAATCTTTTATTAAGAAACATATATATATATAGACATTAAAATAAAAAATAAAAAATAAAAAGCGCTAACTTAGCAAAGACAGAAACTTAAACCAACTAACGACAACTAAATAAAATAAGGGAAAGGCAAACCTACCTAATTCAAAAGCCAAGACTTCCTATGTCAACACTTATTAAGTTTTCTGCTTTAGAATTCAAGAAACTGCTTGTGGGTTCAAACGACGCTATAGCAAGTTTTTCCTCCCCACATAACCTGCAAAATTTCTGGCCAGTTTTGAACCTAGTACATCTTTATATATATATATACTATAGTCATCCGCAGACAGATCCGTTTCGCTGTATTACAGCTCATCAGTACGGCTTAGACTCCGTTCGCTTCTTAACCCAGGATTGAAACCGACCGAATCAGCGTCAGTCGGCGATTCTACCCCTAGGCCACGAGCGTCCGGTAGAAGGAGAAGGCTTTTTAGCGCGTATAAACACGCCCGATAGCTGGTGTGCTCCAATTCATTATCGAATGAGCGATGCGTATATGCCGGAGTAGCTACTGTTTACAAAGCATATATATATATATATATATATAGATGTCCAGTCCGTAAACGGCGAGGATAATACAACAAGATCAACTTAATATAAAATATTAAGTGTTATATCTATATAGAGAGCTCAATGGATGTTATCCAGAGCAATATGATATTTATAAAGGAAAACTCAACACGTCATTTAAATTGGTTATAAATTATAATTCATTTCAATGAGCTAAATAAATTAGCTTATTTCATCAGACCACACAATATTCCTTCCATTTGGTACAAAACTTTTTGCCAGAATAAGCATTTCCTTTAACTGAAGAGAAAAATAAAAAAATAAGAAAATGGAAAAGAAGAAAAGAAAAAAGAAAAAAGAGTCAGGACAGAGGCATTGGCGTCACATCAGTTGGGAGTATTCAGGCCAGTCGCGAAGATGTTGACCACCAAGTCATTAACCGCTTACTTCTAATTCCATGGATACGTATGTATATGTAACCTCACAAATTAATCCACCCATGTACATTAACTTTTATCCATATACACATACCCATGCTTATACATACTTACGGACCTACACTTATTCATGCCCACATACGAATCTTGCGTTCGTATACTCACATATACATTTTATAAAGACGGGATTTCCGCGCTTATAAATAGTGTTATATATATGTAAGTATGCTAACAATTCTCACACATACTCCCAAATTACGCATATATTTTCATACTTACATACATCCTCACATTCATACGTATACCTACACATAGATGCACCCGCACCCCCACATGCATAAGAATGGATGTGAGGATGTATGTAAGTATGAAAATATATGCGTAATTTGGGAGTATGTGAGTAGGTCTGATGAAATGAGCTAATTTATTTAGCTCATTGAAATGAATTATAATTTATAACCAATTTAAATGACGTGTTGAGTTTCCCTTGATAAATATAGGCATATATTTAGTATATCGAGGCAGCAGATAATTTTCTAAACATATACTGTTAAATATAAAAAAAACAATAAATGTTTAATCATGAGCCGTTCGAAAATAAACACAACACTTGGATAATTCCCCATTAAGCTAATTCTAAGCTTCCGGCTCACATGAACAATCTTCAGAGAGGTTACAGGGACGCTAACATAAAAACATCCACTATCAAAGACTATTTCATCCTGTGTTGACATAAAATCTTGCTAAGCAACGACAACAGTCACCAAATAGCAAACGCAGGTCGTAAATTTGTATTGTGGTTCTATGACGTCACACCGAGTGAGAGACCGAAATGTTAACAGAACCATATATTTAAATGCAATGTAATGTGTTATGACCAGATTTGAACGTGATTTTATTAAGTGTGGGTTGTTTTAATTTAATGTAGATGGCCTCCAATATCTGAAGGTTATTTTTACTGTGTGCATGAGTGAGTATTATTGTATTGTTGACTAAAATCTGTCTGATATTACCTACATGGCTATGTTTTTTTTAAGTAATGTTGCTCAATTGAACTCTGAACAGAAAAGTGACAGGTAAGTCTACGGGAGAGCGTGGTTGTAATAAAATCAATATATGTAGTGGGTTTATTATTTGTACCAGACATATAATCTCTGAACGGGCATATAAATTGATACACTACATTGTTGGAGAATTTTTATCTTTATTTTCATCCTGAAATTAAAGCCAAAATACGATGTTTAGAACGGCTCATGATTAAACATAATAGACATTCATTGTCTGTTATATTTAACAGTATATGTTCAGAGAAAATACTCATATTTGGGTGTAAAATTTCAGATATTCACACACACACACACACACACACACACACACACACACACACACACACACACATATGTGAAATATATACTGTAAAGATTGTACAAAAATGGCTAGCAACATGAAACTGACAATCACCATGCACTATTGACTTCTATGCCCACACTTTCTCTCTCTCCCTCTCCTTACCCCTCTCTCTCTCTATATATATATATAAACTTATTTATAAATGGAACCTTTGTCTGTGTATATATGTGTGTGTGTCTGTGTGTGTGTGTGTGTCCGTTACCTATAGACTCCGAAACGGCTGAATCGATTTTCTTGAAAATTTGCACAGTTGTATTATAAGCGTTTGCGAGCGTTCTAGAAGGAGTGGTCCGATTTTAATCAAATTTGATACACTCATAGACAAAGACATAAGAAATGATATTCAGAAGTTTCAAGGTTGCAGTTCTTACAATAGTGCAGAAAATCGATAATATATATATATAAAAGTTTGTGTTTATCTCCCTGTATGTCTGTATTTTTTTTTCCAGCCCTTTTATTTTAGTTTTTGCTTCGAGTTTGCTTCTAAGTAGGTATAATTGTAGTTCTTAGTCTCAGCCATGATACCATTTTCTCTGAGGACTTATTTAGCCTTCAAAATTCAGTTTATGACCCAAAAAACTTATTTGATATCGATACGAGGAAATCAAAATTTGACTTACATCCATTCATTTTTCTTTCAGTCTACGGTTTCGCTTTAACTGGAAACAACTATTGCCAACGTCCAAAGTGTCTGGGCTCCAGGACCATGGATTAGTTTTAAAGCTTTCATTACACCCGAGCAAAGCCGGGCTATATTGCTAGTATATATATATATATATATATATATATATATATCTGTATTACATTAGTATATTAATGTGAACTGATATTCATTTAGCAGATCTTAATGACAGAAGTAACAGTGCCTCGGGCTCATGGTGTGAATCCTTAGCATTTTATAAATCTGCACTTGATACCATTTATTGTTTGTAGTCATAAAATCTTTTACTGACACGTCTCTGCAGTTCATCTATTAGGCTAAAATCTTAATGATATTCTAAACATGAAACGGTCGGCGAATTTGTTCATTATTCAATTAATGTATAAAATAATTAAATTCCACAAAGCATTATATTTAAGTTATTAATTAAAAAACTAGACAGTTATTTCTTTTCGAGAGAAGCGACCAATTTACACCATTCTTTCTTCTCTTCCGGAACAGAAGAGTTCGAATTGCAATTAAATGAAAATTGACTGATATTAGATTAATGAGTTTCATTGATGGACAAGCGACAAATAAAGACAAAACAAATACATTTTGTCATAAAATAGATACTTTATTTAAACCGCTCCATAGCGATTGAACTGAATTTAAATGTATTCATCGTACGTTTGAGTCATGTCAGAATATGAAGGTTATATTCTATATCGTTCTTAAAATGAACTTCAAATGCCGACAAATCTTTGAGACTAGCAATGACCTTTCCAGATACAAGTCTTACTATTTAACTTATAAATAAGAGGGGAATTTGGATTCATGTAATAAACCTAACTGGAATTCGAACTCGACTGTCCTATTTCTCATTCCGGGCTGATATCCATACGCCATTCGCACATCTTCAAATTATGAGAAATAGCTTCCTAAAATGACATTGTAATTCAAATGCGAATGTGCCATAATTACAAATAGAAATAAGCAAGAGGATCCAGCTGTGATTCTACACGCATCTCGTTCCTATTTTATAACATTTACAAGCAGCAATTCATAAACCGACAACTGATATCAAAAAAATTTAATTAACAATTCCCAATTCTATCAGGAAGTTTGATTTTCACCTGAAAATGTGTGATCTTTAGATTTCACTGCAAATCAAGGTTATCAGAATTACATTTCTATCAATATTTAAATTTGTTCTGTTTCACCGTTGGATAAAAGAACCCAGAATTTTTCAGGAGTAATTATTTTAGAGTTACTCACTTTTGAAATTGAAAAAGTGGGGAAAAGCCATATGCGCATACGTAAAACCGTGATCGTAGACATTGCTTAACGCTTAACGACATGTTGACGCAGCTAATCAAAGAAAAGGCACTTGATGATTATTCGATGTTAGCGAAGCAATTTTTATTTTAATTTTAAAAGGGCGCGCGCTAGTTCGGGAATGTAATTTACTACCAGATATCTGTTTTCTCCTATGAATTGTTTATTGTATAAAAGACAAGACATTGATGAACTGATAAGCCATAATGAATTCACTATGTAGTCCGAGAGAATCAAGTATTATACACCCTTGTTCAAATTAACTGAAACAAAACCAATAATGCCTTCCTAGAATCTTTGACACTTTCCCTGATCATGAATACATCATCTCTTGGCGTCGTTTTTCTCTTCCGATTGCATTTTCCTTTACGTTTTGGACTGATGGATCTCATTTGTTTCTTCGCTTTTATAACACAACTGACAGTTAAAAGGCAGACACCAACAATATATGCGATCTCCCTGTAAGGTTTGCTAGTGTGTTCGTGCAGCGTTGCAAATTTCGTACTCTTTTTTTGAGTAACGTCCATTACCGAGAATAGCCGTAGTGTTTGGATGTGATAAAAATCTTATGCAATCACGGATGACGCAATATTTTCCAAGGCCAAACAAATTTCATCAAACACCACAAAAA
Organism: Ascarosepion bandense; assembly: GCA_037127315.1. Classification (NCBI taxonomy): domain Eukaryota; kingdom Metazoa; phylum Mollusca; class Cephalopoda; order Sepiida; family Sepiidae; genus Ascarosepion; species Ascarosepion bandense. The sequence goes on along the minus strand of JBBBDQ010000595.1, from coordinate 889,060 downwards.
TAGATTCATGTTGCTGCACACCACGGGAAATTACTTAATCTGAGAAAATTCTGTAAACACCCATACTTTGATAACTTTAGTCGTGGGGAGGGGATGTTGGACTCCAGCTCTCTAGCAAAAACAGAATGTTTCTTCTCTGTAAATGTGACATTCGAGAAATTGAAAAAATGCTTGTTTTAATTGTAGACCCTCGTTTCCACCCAGTTTGTCTATTACTCCGCGATTCTCTTTAGCATTTTGCTAGTCGTAATCAATTTTTCTGATGAAAAACAAGTTTTATTTTTATACGGGAAAAATATGCAGTTTTGTCTCTTTACAATCTGTGGTAGCACACGCACGCGCACACACACACACACACACACACACACACACACACACACACACACACACATATATGCGTCTAGCCACACTGATGAGCTGTGATACAGTAAAACAGGCTTGTATGTGGATGACTAATATATATATATATATATATATATATATATATATATATATATATTCCATTTGTAAACGAGTTATTACGCGACCTAGGTTTCTACCATGAGTGGTGTTCTCAGGCGATTTTCAATAACTGATTTTACCGTTCACGGTTTTTTTTAAGAACGCTCACGTAACGGTGTTTTTTTTAACGCTCACGTGGCAGGGAATTTTTGAACGCGGAATTTTTAAAATTACAAGGAACTATGGGTTTTCATCCATGGTTGTATGAACCTAAGAGGTATTTTTTAGTATATATATATATATATATATATATATATATATGGTCGATGGACCTGGACGTCGAGAGGTTGGGGGAATATGTCGCCAAGGATCGCTCACGCTGAAGAAGTGGTTTACATCGAGGTCTGGAGCGAGGTGTGGAGAATCAGAAGCTTGCCGCTGAGAAGAGAATTGCTTGACGGAAAGAAAACAACACGGCGACAATGGTGGTGGTGGTATAGTAGAACGTCTTCACATGAATGTCAAATTTGAGGACGGAAAAATCCAACAACCAACGATATCAACTACCAACACGACCACAGTGTGTTCACCGTTTTTGGCAAATAAACATTCCCATGACTCGGCATACACACATAAAACAATCTATATATTCAGTTAAAAATAAAATAAAATTCATCCTTGATAATGGCTAAAAGCGCTCGGATAACTAAAACATTCTGACTATTTTTAATTAATTTATGTTCTGAAAATAAATAAAAAATTATAAGATCACATGGAAAATTATATAAAGAAACTTAATCACAGCACCTTCTTTGTCATTTCTGGCCATTTTTAACGGGTATTTCCAGATAGGCTAAAATTATTTCTTTATTTGACAATCGTTGATGAAATAAATAATATTTATAATGTGCATGTATATATTATTATTAGTTCTCAACAAATTACACATATTTGAATTAACCGGAAGGCAGAAAAAACATCCTGGCTCAACACAGTGACCCAACCTTCCTAACAGTGGATTTAGCTATTGATTCAATGTATTGGTTTTACTTGCGGTCGGAAGAGAGGGTGAGGCCGAGGAGGCGCAGTGTATTGCTTTCAGGGAGACTCGCTTGGTCCAGCATATGCATGGTGACAGGAGAGACTGTCTGTGATGGTTGACGGAATGCAGCTTCGTTTTAGAAGCTTTTAAATTTACATGCCATTTCTTACCCCAGTCTACCACAGAGTGGACGTCCTTCTCAAGATCAGCAGCGAGGTTATATTTGTCAGCCTCGCCAGATTTCCAGCTGATGCGGGAGTAAATGGTGGTGTCATCAGCTTAGATGCCTACTTGGGATTTGATTCCGTCAGGGAGATTTTATGATCAACGAGGGTCGGGCCTAGGATAGGGCCCTTGGGGACACCAGTGTTAGTGTGGTAGGATGTAGAGACATGCCCGTTCAAGACGAACTTCATTACGCTGTTTGATGGGAAAGATTTGATCAAACCAAGCAATGTCCAGTGATACCATAACCCCGTAATTTGCGCAGAAGGCCGGCGTGTCAGACCCTATCAAATGCTTTTGAGATATCCAGGGTAACAGCACGAGCATCGCTGGACTTATCGAGGGCCTGGTATATGTACTAAGTGATGGTCGTTAGCATATCGGCAGTAAAAGACCGTTTGCAGTTTTTCACTTAACATCATCAAACGATGTGCTTGACACCGGGGAAAAATTCCTGAAAAGGCTTAACAGACATTCCCTATCCATTCCATTTAATAAAAAATTTAAAAGAAATATTTTTGCTAATATATATATATATATATATATATATATATATGTGTGTGTGTGTGTGTGTGTGTGTGTGTGTGTGTGTGTGTGCGCGCGCGCGCGCAGGTCTGGCAAAAGACCTCTGTACCATGCCACACAAGCAGGAGAGCCGAGACAATTTCTGCGACCCCATCACGTCTTACAATTGACCATCTAACTCCCCAGACTGACCCCACCTTAATTATTATGTGCAAACGCAGTTGAGCGAGAGACCAACAACATTCCTTGTAACACCAAAGATGAATTAAAGGTAAGACTTATGACAGAATTCACTAACTTAAACAAAAGAGACTGCCCAGAAGAGATGCCGAAGATTCTAAAGTCGTCTGAACGCCGTGTTTGAAGCCAATGGCAATTTTATTGAATAAATTTTCTCTTTAGTATTTCAGGATACTTTTGTGTAATTTTGGTAAATAAATCTGTTAAATGGAAATGCCAGTGTTATTTTCCTTTTTGTGTAATTTAGACGACAATTCATCCATCGAACCCTGTTTATATGTTACTGACATCTGGAAATGCCAACACATCGCAGCATGATGCTAATGTACAATCGTTCTGTGTTGTAACATTCATAGTAAACCGCTGTCTACTTTTGAGTTTTAATGTGTGAGGTTTCCTTTCATGAGATTTATTGTTGGTTAAAGAGACCCATAAAACTAGGAGTCATGTCATATCATAGAGATGGACACTTGCTCCATTGGTTTCAATTAGCACTGTTTGAATTGTCAGTCTTAGAGAGGCCAAATGACCATTTCGGTTGTCTATATTTTCGAATGACCATTTTAGAATTGTATGCTGAACCAGACGCGTCGGTAGTTTTTCGTTAGAGGCAAAAGTGATCAAACGAACATTTTATTGGTGGCAAAAGTGATCAAACGAATATTAGGGCTAAGGTTAGGGTTATCGAACGAAACTATATTCTAGACACCCACGGGATACCGACGCTCACCAACATCGACTCATTTTAAAGGCAAGTGCAGCAAAACGCCTAACATCTACAGCATAGATCAGAGTAAATGGCCGTTTTTATCGGTTATTTGCAGAAAGGTTATGGGTTCGGTTGTCTCCAATGAAAATTCTATTTATTCCGCAATTCTTTCGTCTCTATTTTGACATGAGTCGTTTACCAAGAGTATCGAAGAGCACTGTGATCTGTGATGAGAGTAGGTTCTGCTCTCATGCAAGTAATAATCATTCGCACTCGGACTGGTATCTTCATCTTCGGCGTTATTATTGTTGTGCCCTATAGCATTCATGAAAGCACTTTTCAATCCGAGTAAAGGTTCAAGGATTTTCAAACTGAACTCTTTACGGTAGAAGACTGACCTCGTTGGTCGTTCTTTCTGATTTAGGGAATTCTCGTCGAGTTTGTATGTAGTGCTGATCAGTTATTGCTCGCCTTGTTTCAGTCTGAGGGATTTTGCACTTACAATTACAGTGTCACCAAATTCAAGAAACAACGATTAGATCCACCCGGCTTAGATCCACTCCGTTTAGTTTCATTGGACAATTCTGAATGTAAAACGTGGAGCCTGAAACCTTATCTGTTAACATTTTTAGTTCATCCGATTTTTTTATAAGTATTTTATAATATGACATGAGAAATCAGAACAAATTGAACTATTGTTGGGCTTTTCTTTTCTGCGCTGATTTCACATGAAGCATCGACTTTAATTTTATTTCAGCGTTAACTTTTAAAAAAATGACGAAACTTCAACGACGTATGCGTTTAGAATGCTTGAAGCGCTTGTTCATTTCATTTTGCATAAGAATTCTTTTGTTTTTTATACTCTGTTTTCTTTATGTTAATTTTCTTTCTTTCTTTTTTGTTTTTTCCTTCTTTTTGTTTTTATCATCATCATCATTTATCCATCACATCCAGATGGTGCATAGGGTAGCAACTTTTTGTTGCTGTAACAAACTGTTTTTTTACAGAGCAGGGTTGTTAGCCCTTCACTCAACCCCCAAACCTGGAGGACCGGTGGACCATTCTTGGTCCTCACGTTTACAGCACCTGGTATTCCCAAATTGTCACCCATTGAAGTACTGACCAGGCTCGATGTTGCTTAACTTCGGTGATCGGACGGGAACCGGTGTATTCAACACGATATAGCCGTATACCTTTTTGTTTTTACTTAGTATTTATTTCTTCTTTGTGAACACATTGCCTTTGATTTATACATTCTTTCTCTTTAATATATTTACTTATGTAACTCACAAAGTGTTTAGTCTAATGATTGAAAATAATTTATGAAACATAACTTTCAACATAATGTCCTCCATTGTCAATCTACTTTACCCAATGCTCCTTCATTAATGAAAGAGACCAAACATGAAACAGAGAATATTTTAAGTTAAGATATAGTCAGCTGTGTGAAGTCACGAAATTACTGATTCATTGACGTGTAAATCAAGAGGTTGCAAAACACCTACGAAAGGCTGCTTAAAATTCATCGGTTAAGGAATTATGTAAAGTTGATATTTTTCAGAATCACTCGTAACTTTAGAGAAAAATAATCAAAGAACTGTTTTCTAAGGAAAGTTATACATGTTAAATAATAAATAATTTAATATACACAACATGTGACAGGGAATGAAATTCTTATTTGTTATTAATTCCAAGCGTAGCATAACATGACCACTGGCTGAGTCCAACCAAGCGCCCTTACTTTCGGTCGATTCCGCCCACGTTGTGTTGTTGATCTCGGACAGGCCAAAGAAGGATCGCTTGTTATCACCCGACTAGGTTAGCACATACACGCGAGGGAATGGTATATAATGAAAACCAGATTTAAGACTGCAACACCACGGTATAGATTTATATATATCGAATAGATACAAGAATACAAGTAAGTCAAAGCTAAGTGACACAAAAAAATCTCAGTTGGCTGGTATTTCAGTAGCACGCTAGTATTTGTGATCTATTATCTCTACGGGACGATAGTTTGTTCAATTTGCAGCTCGCCGGCTTCGGACTTACCGTCTCTTGCTACCGGGTGACATGCACATCTCAGTAAATCGGTGTAACAATTCGTGATCAATTTGTACAGGCAGTGACACATTGTATTTTGAAAATAACGATTCTTATTTAAAACGCAGAGAAATATTTTATTCTGAGAAGGAATCAGAAAATAGAAGAATGCAGGATTCCAGAAAGTCACTGAAAAATAAAAATAAAAAAATGTAAAATAAACGAATGAATACAGAAAGAACATGAAAATAAGAGTTGAGAAATAGTGTTTACAAACCTGATTTATTTTTATTGCATTAGAATTGCATTGCAGCTGTATTACAAACCTGCTTTGTTTCGATTCTATTAGACTTGTATTGCAATTGTATTACAAATCGGTTTTTATTTCGGTTGTATTACGATTGCATTACAAAGCTGCTTTGTTTCGATTGTATAACAATTGTATTACAATTATATTACAGACTTGCTTTGTTTCAATTGTATTACGACTGTATTACGATTTATTACAAATATGCTTTGTTTCGACTACCTTACAGAAGAAAGTGACAAATAAATTGCTCACAGCTCTTAAAAAGAAGAAAATCCTTCTTAAAAATATAAAAAGATAATCACTAAGTTCTGAAAACTGGCATTACTGATTTGTCGGCAATTGTAGTAAATTACATTACTAAACTAATTACCGTCCGCGTTCATACCAATTACTCGCTCCTTGTTGATGTCACTCAGAATATTCATTAGCCAGCTTCTGGATGATTGTATTAAAATTATACCACAATGTATGGTGGTATTTCTGATAATGGCGGTTTATTATCATCTTGATAACGATATTTTTGTGGCTGGACATGAATAAAACCAACGCCGATATCTAGAAGAAAGGAAAGAAGAGATAAAATAAGAATGAATAAAAGACGAGAATAAAGAATTTTGAGGATTTTGCTTCGGTTAATACTTCTTATCTTTAACTGACAATGATTTCGGGAAAATTCAATTTCCGTGTTGAAAGATGAGAAAACGGTAGAGACTGACCAGCACTTGGCAAACGTCTGCTTTAATTTGATTTGCAAATTCAGACAAAATGTTCAGCCAATAAATACTTTAGGAAAAAAAGCTGATAAATGGGAAAGGCTGTAGTGATGAGGTGGTTCCACGTTCCTCACAATCTCTCAATTAGAAGCCTTGCTGCCGGATGCAGTTTATCGTCATACGCAGAATCTGAGAGTGGTTGATATAATCAGGAGAATTCTGAGTCATGCGGTTCACGAAGGAAGGATCATATATATATATATATATATATATATATATATATATATATATATATATATATATATTATTATTATTATTATTATTAGTCATCCACATACAAGCCTGTTTCGCTGTACCACAGCTCATCAGTGTGGTTAAACGTTCACTTGCTTCCAGCTTGGCTGAAAGAGGAGAAAATTTTAGCGTGTTATATATATGCGATGTATACACACGCTAGCAGCCTGGAGAACTCAATTCATTTTTCAACAGTAATGAGTACATTGCAGAAGTGGTAACTGTTCTAAAAGTTTTTCTCTCTAGAAAGCTCAATCATAATGAGACCATAATTCATTCGTCATCCACATACAAGCCTGTTACGCTGTATCACAGCTCATCTGTGTGGCTAGATATCCACTTGCTTCCAGCATATGTATGTTTGTGTGCGTGTATGTGCCTGTTGTGCGCCGACCCCGCTCTCTCTCTCTCTCTCTCTCGATATATATATATATATATATATATATATATATATATATATATATATATACAAAGAGTTTGTCTCTTATCTGAATAAAGCCCCGACGAACGAGAACATCGTAACAGTGTTTTCACGAAACTTCGAAATCGGCTTAAATCTGCTCTTTGTACCTATCAACGCACTAGCTACACCCCGATATCGAGTACTGTACGATAAAATACCTACTTGCCAAAATACATTTTATCAGTAATAACCACTGAAAAATAACAGTCTTGGCACTAAATAATATCACAATTTATCACTATATATATATATATATATATATATATAGTGCTTAATTGTGATAATGTTTGAAAAAACAGTAGCTATTCTAGCATCTACGCATCGTCCATTCAGTAATGAATTCGAACACTCTAACTACTGGTGTATGTATACATGATATATCACATGCTAAAAGTCTGCTTCGTTCTACCAAGCGCCCATAACTCAGAGGTAGCTCAGCTATAGAATCGTCGACTGACGCCAACGGATGGTATCCTGCTCACGACAATTTTAGCCTGTTCAAGTCAAGGGTAAACCGTTATGTTCTCCTCCGATCCGTATAAACTGTCTCTTAACATAACCCTCTACTTTGAGTGGCTCCGTGCCTTGTACAGGGTGAACCTTACTGTAAAATGTTTTTTTTTAAAGTTGTTCTAAAACGTTCTTGATCTAAGAAGCCCTTCAAAAAGTTGGGTGGGTCAGAAGTTTCTTGGCTAACAATGAGTCAGTACTCCGTGTGTATGTTTTTTTGGTGGGGGGTTGTCCTCGATGGAAGTGAATTTCTCATACTCTGAGACAAATGTAATATGTAGCGATAATTTAACATGTTTTAAAATTCAGTCAGTCGCCATGACGAAAAAATTCTGATTTTTCAGGACGGAAATTGAACATCATAATAGGATAACGTTTTTTTTTGTTTTTTTTTTTTAAAATAATTCAACTTTAGTCGAATATGTCAATGGAAGATTTATGGCATCAGGGGAAATAACTCTGCTCTGCTTCTGAAGGAAACGTCTACTTATTTGGTTTATTATTTTATTCAATGTTGATTTTCAGCTTTCGTACCATCAAATTTCAAATCGATGTTTATTTGCTGGTGAGAAGGGCATATATCAGTAATTTGTTCTTTTCTTCTCAGACAGAAATTTCCGAATTCAATAAAATTTTGATTATCATTTAGTCTCGAAGATTTGAGATGTCGTTAGCTGTTAGGATGGCATACTGTTTTGGTATTAATACTTTAATCATTTCTCAGTGATTTCAATAAGACGAAAATGATATTTCTCGCCTTAATTCTCAGGTTGCATCTGATGTTAAAAGTTTAATATATTGTATTTGAACAAAAGACCAGTGTGAGAGACGGTTGTAGCCTAAAAGACGAAAGAGAGCAAAATAAAACTTCCTAGTAAAAATTTAAAATTGGTAAATATCTCAGGATAAATCTTAGGTAAATAGTTCTCAAAATGTTCCCATCATGTGCTGATCCACATTGGTGTTTACCTAGAAACCCGGTGGCAAAGTCTTCATCCCAAGCAGAGGACAAATTTTGAATGTTGAATTTTTGGGTGAGGTCGACTATTTTCTGTTTTAATTGACTAAAATAAATATTTTTTTTCATTTTTATACACAAATATAAAAGTTGCTCCACATAAAACAGGACATTTTAGATTGGCTACATCATGAAAAAAAAACTTAATTAACATATAAAAAAAAGTTAGAATTATTATTTTGAACACCACGTCTAACATTTGCGTTTTTGCTCTATTTTAAGCTACTAAATTTCTATCCTTTGCTTTTGTTTCAAGTTATTTGAAAGCTAATAATTTGTAGCAAAAATTCAAACAAATTAATAAACTGGCCAAATTTCCTTTATTTTTCTTTCTTTTGTGGGGCACTTTGTAGAATAGATCAAGGTTTACTGATCTGTCGATCGAAATGAATTTCCTCTCCTGCAAAAGTTACTTCCTTCTATTGTCGAATATCGATCAATTTCATATGATTAAGTTCGTAATCTGTTATCATTGCTCTAAAGAAGACATTTAAGAGTTGATTTATACAAAGTAAACAGATGGCATCATTTATTGTCAGAAACAAATTTCTGCAATAAAATATTTTCGTTTTGTTAAGGAGCCTTGTGATAAGGCAATTCTTATTAAGTTGGCCTTGTAATTAGTTCTAACTGAATTGCGAGTGCGTTCCTCACTGAGTGTTCCATGTTTTTATTGTAACCTTGTGCTCAAGTCATTTTTTTTATAATTTTGACTTGTCGTTTAAAACAGAGACCGAACCGGTTCAAATCTCGTTGGCGATAGCTTCACGTTTAAATTACTTCTCAAAAAGACAATTTGACTCTTTTTTTTAATTCAGAATGCGACGTAAAGCGAAATTTAATTATTATTATTAATCTCTAAATACAACTTTCGACTTTGAATTTATTTGCATCGTAACTTATTTAAAAAAAAACTGACACTTTCAGAATAATTTGGTTTCGATTTCCAATATGACATATTGATTAATTCAAAGGTTAAGGCTTCAAAACTGCACGAATCAGACGATTTCGTAGAAACCATATCACGAATCAAGCAAATTGACTTTCGAACATTTTTCGCAACATATTTCTTAATTACAATAGAAATTTCCATTCTTTTTTTTATGAAATTTCATATAAAATCATTAGAAAAAAAATTTCACGTCAAACTTTTGAATATTTTGGATTTTCATTCATCGACAAAATAACAAAATCTAAATTTCGATGCTACATAAATTTTAATTTTTAATTTTTAGCAGAGCTGTGGTAAAATGGTTTCTAGACCATTTCACATTTTGCTTAACTGATCTTTCTAGAAAATACGTCAGACCTGAATCAGTCAGGTTAAGTGCCATACGTGATAAACGCTTGGGTGATCATGTCTCAAAAGAGACATGACTAACTGGACAGAAGGTTTTCCAGCAGTAAGTTGCAATTACTTTCTGTGGTAGAATGGTTCACAACCAAGGCTATAGAAACCAATCCGTCTTATTATTTAATCCATAGATGGAGGGAAGATACAGATTAATACTTTTTTCAAGGGTATTTGCGTGTAAGTAAATGCGACGAATTTTGCGCGTGATTCAACAGGAATTCGAACTCGGCTCTCCGATTTCTCGTTCCTAGCCGACATCCACTGCACCACGACGCACATACTGCATACAGCTATGTAAAGATATGTTAAACGTTAAAATGTATTTTTAAGAAATCAAATTTGGATAAAGGAGACTAAATATTACTTTGATTATTTTCGAGCGTTGAAATAAACGACACATCATTTCAAAACAAACGTTTGGCTTAAAAAATCCTCTAAACCAATCTTAATTTGAAAATCTCGCGTCACATATGTTTCACTTTTATTAAAAGATCAAACGTTTGATAATATTTTGAATGTTGTGTGAAATTAACAATTTTCTTGTGAAGATTATCTTCATTAGATTTATCTGATGACCCAAAAAAACAAATATTTCTCTTGAAGTTTTTCTTTAATCGTGAAGGGAATTAACAAACAAACAAACAAACAAACAAACAAACAAACGAAAAAAAAAAGAGAAAAGTGAAACAAAACTAACCGTGATAAGAAAACCAAAATCGATTCGCTATCCTTTTAGAAAAATTAAGATTTTGAATATGATTACTTTCTTCCTTTTAAGAACATTTCTGTCACTATGAAACGTTTAAGATTAATAAGGGAAAATGTTGATGGGTGAGAATAAAATGTTAGTTGTAACTCATTTGGTCAATATGGCATGTCGTTATTTGCTTTCGAATCAATAATTGTTTTTTTTTATATTATTGAACTCTCCGTTGTTTAAATAATGTCATTCAATGTCTTTATTTCAAAAGCGTAGTAATCGTTAATGTTTACCTTTTAGTACCATTCGTTAGTCAACTTTGCTCAATTTCGTAACACGTATATATATATATATATATATATATATATATATATATATATATGTATGTGTGTGTGTGTGTGTGTGTGTGTGTGTGTGTGTTCCCGGCGAGGAAGCGCACAAAATAATGAACAACAAAACAGATATGGAGATAGAAAAGTGGGTTATATTGAACGTAATATACAAAGTTGAACGCAGGTTAGTAAATCCAGAAATACTATTAGTAAGAAATAAATATATACGAGTCTTGAAGCGAGGTCGTTGGAAATAGCATATCCGTGTATATTATTCTAGCTGAGTGGCGCCCAGAGCTAGTCTGGCTTCTGATGCGGTAGTCTCTGGATAACTTCGATAACTTACGTATCAGTTCCGGTACTCTCCGATAACTCGCACGGATCTCTACGATTACTCTCAATATTTATTTCTGTAAAATTACAAAAATTGTGACACAAAGCCGAAAAGGGGAGAGGTAGGGGGTGGTACTCACTTAACTATCCTATACCTAAATAAACACTATCACGACCCAATCACTCATTACAATTTGCGCATTCACCACGAGAACCCATCCATCATCTCCTAATCCTTCACACACCACAATACCACAAATTTACAAGGGGCACCAAAAAAAGGGGAAAAAACCCATGACAATAAAAATGTATTTATATACAATATAATATTTAATTTAAAACATTTAATGAAAGATGAAATGATGGGAGGGGGATGAACCCAAAAACAAACTAAAAATATAACAAATTTTTGAACTAAAATAATAAATAATATTAGTAAAACCCGTCCATCCCAGAAAAAGAGTGGCCGCTGTATTCCGCCAAACAGCGAAATCAAGCATCACACTCGCTAAGGAAGTTGGGGAAGGGGCAAAATAATTAATGGAATGGGACAATCAAAGGCTGAACCAGCCGAGATAAAAGGAGGCCAAAACAAACTGGGGAAGTTGGGTATCTCGACTTGGATCATAACAAAAGAGGAAGCCGGGTACAGGCTAGGAACACATTCATTCATATTAACTAGATACACAAAAGAAAGCTACCTTAACAGGGGAGGGTTCCAAAGGAATCCACCCCTATGTAACCAACAGATCTAAAAAAGAAAATCAAGGCTAGCCCCGTTCACGCAAACCAGGCTCGCCACATTTACCCACCTTTTGCTGAAGTCTGTCGAAATCAAACGTTTCCAATCAGTTCTAATCTTTATTTTGAGCTGATGCTCCAAATATCGGATCAGATCCTGATATGAAAGACGCTGACCTCGCAAGTCTTCCTCCGTTCGCGTTGTCCAAATCACCATTCGAGCCGTGGCTATCAGCGACAGAAACACCATACGCTTCATCCCAGAAAATGGGGGCGACACATTGTCGCAGGCAAATGCACGATCAATGAACACAAGCTCTCGCGGCGAATACGAGCAGTCAACTCGCCGACACCATCCCATAGAGGGCGAACCCGCGAACAATGGTAAAAGGCGTGCGAAGCCGTTTCTTTCAACCCAAGGTTGCAGCGTTTACAATCTGGCAAATCCGCCAGGTCTCATATGACGGGCATGTCATTGAGAGGCAACCGATTCCGAGCCAAGCACCAGGTGAGCAAAAACTCAGAGTTGCTGAGATAATCGCTACCTGGGGCCCAAGACCAGAACGAGTAAAACTCGTCCTCCGACAAGCGGAGCACATCACGTAATGAATCCTTCGCGACGCCCTCCATTAACCCACGATAGAAGACTCTCCTCGGCTGTGAAAGATCACTGAACAGTGGAAAGGCCTGCAAGGCCGCCAGACATTCGAGGAGAAAACTCGATCGCCATCGAGGCTTACGGCACCGCCTCGAGATGCGGGGAGTGATAGTAAGGCTAGGGAACATGTCCCTCACTATCCCCGCCAGCAATGAGTCTTCCAAAATCACTCGCTCGAGAAAAACCAACCTTGACGCAACCTTGTGGCCCATCAGGTACGGCATGACACGGACGTTGGTAACAGACACGTTTGCCGACGTAATATTTGCGTCCTCTCCAAAGAAGGGAGGAAAGCAAACGCCTTCCTACGCCATTTACGAAGCGGAAATACTGACAACCGCAAAGGATAATGGGAAAGACGTTTGGCCGAGGCGTGTGGTACACACGCCTCAGCCAAACCCTTTAAGGACAAAATCCTCCGACGCCAAATCTCAACCAACGCGCTGACCTTTGCCAGTACTTCTGATCAATTTTTCTCCAACTGGAGGTCGGGCCCAAACTACACTTGCACCTAACCGCAAGGCGGACGACTTCTTGCGGTTAATCTTGGCCCCTGTCATCTGTTCGTACCGTTCAACCGCCTTCTGTACCACCACGATGTCACTCCGGGAGGACACGAAAGTAGTGACGTCATCAGAGTACGCGGAAACCCTGACTCGGGCACCACCAGGGACAGCAATTCCACGTAGGGCCGGACTGCACGCTCTCTCCTTTGGCCGGCAAAGAAGGGGCTCTAAATAGCTCTAAGTGTCTTATCCTTGTCAGCCTTATCTAGTTTAAGCCGTTTGCTGAACTTGATGGTGAAAGACCTAATACTATTCTTAAGATGCTCCTACCCCTTATTCCCAGTGACTCCCCCAGTTAACGCCCTCTGGACTAAGTTAATTAGCTGGAGCCGGAAGTCCCGCCTGTCCAGTAAGGGCACGTTGAACTTTCAGTAACCAGCCATTCTAAGCCTATTTTCTAAATCTACCCGGGCACAAACGAGTTTGTGGTTCGAGTAGCCTAACCAGTGGAACGTGGGACAATCTAAATGATCTATGTCGGCTTCACGAACTAACATTCTATCCAGGTAGATAGCTACCTTGGTAGAAGGCCAAATATTAGCCCACGTCCACATCTTCCTACCCTTGTGATCGACACGGTATCTATCGACGAGCCCAAACTCTTCGATGAGATTGACGTTTTTAGGGTCCTCCACCGACATGCCATCTATACTGTTGAGTTTGAAGAGTGGTCTCAGAAGAGCCCTCTTCTGGGCAGAAAAGTCCCTCTCCAGGACACATCTGTCAATCTTACACACTTTTGTGTGTCTATAAATGTTTTTTCTCTTTTTTTCCTTCTCAGGCTTCGGGGTTGGCTTATCTACATGGGGGAGGGGGGAGTAGTTTCAGGGGAGGGGAAAATGTTTCAAGTTGGGAGGTGGGTGTTTCTGGTCTGGAAAAGAGTGTGTGTAAGGGAGACGAAACATGTCTGACTGGGGAGGCAGATTGACTTCTCCCCTTAGCACAAGCAGATCTGATGCAGAAGCGGATTAGGTTTTGACTGTTACCCTGACCTGTTCCGCCCTACTACGCTCGAAAAACTCCTTCTTCCCTTTTTTGGTGACACATTCTTCTTCCTCCTCCCGTCTCCTTTTCAGGGATGCAGAGCGCGGTGAAGGTATTTCTGCAATCTCCATATGCTGTTGTTGTTGATGATGCTGTTGTTACTGTTGTTGCTGCTCTTGTTGCTGTACTTGTTGCTGTTGTTGTTGTTGCTGATGCTTCTGCTATTGCTGATGTTGTTTTGCTTCTTTGTGAGGCTTCTTCTTGGTGGGTGACTCAGGTTGAGAAGTGGGGGAAGCCATCTTCTTCCCCTTTCTTACGACTTCCGTCCATTCTCTGGACGTTGGTGCTTGGTCGGACTTTTTTCCGGTGGTACGTTAGTTTTGACCACTGGCGGTGTTGCCGGTGTCATCGGTGTTGCTGGTGTCTGCTGCTCTACGCTTACTGTTTTTGATAGGCACATCTCAGCCAAATGGTCCGCCGTTCCACACAGCCAACAATGCGGCCTGCGTCCTTCCACCACCATGAAAAGCTTCCGGTCTCTAAACAGCAGGAAATCTGGAATCTGTAGGAAGTTCGGCCTGTCTACTATTATGTGTACTGCCACATCCTCCGTGAGTACGCCCGCCTAGCTGTTAACTTGAGCCACATCATCTACTGCTCAAAACTGGGTAAAGAAAGCCCCAATATGATCGTCCGAGATCTCAAGTGGAACCCCGTCAATGGTAATACGGGTCCTTCGTGTCCCTATATAATCCGTCTGGAGTCTGAGTACCTTTGCAATCAAAGTCGTTCCTGCCAATTTCTTCCTCCGCACTCAAAAGAATTTCCAACATAGCCCGGGACCGACGTGCTAACACCTCTGGGGTGATCTTAATGCTTTTGAGCGCTTCCTCTATGCTTTCCCTGCTGACCCCAATAAACATTCGATTCTTTGGGTCAACAGGGAGATCGATATTGCTGCAATCACATTCACAACTTCAGGGATGACGATAAGCTCGTTCCCCGAAATTAAGTCCTTGAATTTCTCCTGCAAATTTTGGTAATAATCGGCGTCGTTTTTTGCAGGAACGTTGTTCCATGCCGACGGTGGAGAAGTCACCATCAGCATACCCGCCGAAGAAGTAGAAGGTTGGGGAGACAAAGCTATACTGGTCTTTGTCTCAGCCCACCCAAACGAAAAACACAAGAGTCCCAAACGGACGAAAAAACAATGTTCACAATAATAACACAAAGTTGACGGTACTTGTAACAAAATTGAACACTTACTTTAAACACTTTAGTGTGACAAAGAGACGTTTAGAACTTCTGATAGCGACCAAAAAAAGGTTCTGCTATTACTCTCTCCTGCCAACTGCAACGGTATTTACCCACCTTCCCACTTAAGGCGAGATGTGACACAAGGTCTTTTTAATGTGGGTCTTCCCGGCCATATAGCCAGGCCAAAAATATCTATCTTTCCCCAGTCGTGATTCTACCCTTCGGTGGAACCACGACTGGGTTAGTGCTCTCTGCGCGAAGGCAGAGTGCGCTCTCCATCCGAAGGCAGAGCGCTGACAGGGTCAATAGTAGCAGAGGCAACTGCCAACTGCAACGGTATTTACCCACCATCCCACGTAAAGCGTAAGGTGAAAAATGGTCTTTTTAATGTGGGTCTTCACGGCCGTATAGCCAGAACAGTGTCATAGTAGCAGAGACAAATGCCGACTGCAATGGTATTTACCCACTTTCCCAATTAAGGCGAGATGTGACACAAGGTCTTTTTAATGTGAGTCTTCCCGGCCATATAGCCATGCTAAAAGATATCTGTCTATTTTTTTTCCCAGTCGTGATTCTACTCTTCGGCGGAACCACGACTTTGCCCGAAGGTTAGAGAGCGCTCACCACCCGGAGGCAGAGAGTTGACAGTGTCATAGTAACAGAGGCAAATGCCGACTGCAACTTCTGTTCTCTCTATGGCAGGAATATATATATATACTCAGTCGGGTCCATAATCATATACAAAGGGGAGATCCCACAACACTCTCATCTCTAGATTCTTTTTTAGAGGAGTTAATATTTTTCGGTTTGTTTTATATGATTCTCAACTACTTCAAAAATTTTTTTCACCGCGACATCGTTTTCTGAGGGTGACGATCTTGGCTCCTCACGTTTTTCTGTATTTTGTTTGTGTGTTTCCTGTTGTCAGATTTTTCTCCCTGTATTGTGTAGATAACATTTCCTAGTTTGTTTATTATTGTTGCAGGTTCCCAATGTGCCATATAATTTTTTAACATTCTGAAGTAAACTTGTTCACCTAGTTTGAATGCTTTTTTCATAACTATGGGTGTAATAAATGCTGGTTGCACATTCTGCTTTTGCTTGATTATTGTTGTGAATTTGTTACCTCGTCCTATTTTGAGGATTTTCCATTTAACTTTAAGGGTTTTGTTTTCGTTTTTTACCTTCCAAAATTATTTGGAAAGAGGCATCATGTTTTGTTTTTCTTTGTTATTGAAGGATGAGAGGTTATTGTAAAAGCGCTTTTTAAATATGTTCATTGTGTTTCCGATATAAATTTTCTCATATCTGGGATTCTCCATGGATGAAATCAAACACATTATGTTCATCCCAAACAAGCAAGAACATCTAAATCATTAAAGGAACCATGTTTCCTTTGTCTTCAAGAAAAAATTGAAATCATTAAATACATGAATAGCAACAGGCTTTTAAACTAGAGGCATGAAACCACAGTTAACTGCAAACCTTACAATCATGCTAAAACATACTGAAAAAGCCAAAGTTAGAACCCCTTAGACACGATAAACTTTTATAATATTAACAACGCTCTTACATCAAATTTCACCTATTCCATACCACAAACTGTGATCTATTTTAAAGTTTAATAGAAAAAAGTGATGTCCTAAATTTAAAATTAATGTTAAATATACACAATTAGATTAATTATAAAAACTGAGTTTAAATAAAAAATATTGTATAGTAGTACAATTAAATAAGAAAGATAGGTCCAATAAATGGTAACTCCTATTCCCATTTCATAACATTTAATCCTATTCTTCCCCACGCTTACACTTCCTTACTCTCCTCTTTTACTTAACCTGAAGAAAAAAATCCAGCCATTAGGCCATAAAAAGCTATACCATATCTTTCAATGTCAAATCTCTCTACAAAATTCCCGACAAGTTCTTTAGTCAACTCTATCCCCCACCCATTCTCTCTTTTCAAAATGCTAAAGGACAATTTTAAAGACTTATCCTCTTATCACTAACCCCACCAACATCCCACACACAACTTGCCAAATATAAGGAAAGAAACTTTCCATTCCTTTCCACACCACCTGATGAGACTTTGTCATTTCAATGTCAAAACAAAATGTACACTTTGTAGTGGATAACATGTTTTACATGTTCTAAACTATATATATATATATATATATATATATATATATATATATATATATATATATAATGGATTTTTATTTATCAAGCAGACAGATTTTTATCACTTTAAACTTCATTTTAAGTGGATACTCACATTTAAGTAGATGCTCTATTTATTAAAAAGTATATTCATTTACTTTCGTCTACCGGCATAAAAATATTCTAGAAATGATGCGCCTTTCGTCAGTATTCAAATTTCCAAGAAACATTTTTTGCAGTTTCTTACTCCCACCAACCAGAAAAATATAAGAATGCTGGAAAAACTAAATAAAAGAATAATTAAATTTTCCTTGTCTGTAATATACAAAGAAACATGTCCATATATATATATATATATATATATATATATATATTAATTCATATACTTCAATCCAAGGGAAAAAAGCAGGAAGGTAAATTCCAAAAAACCCGATCCTAATTAATATTAAAAGTTTATTTTAATATTAAAAAATGATACAGGAAGAGAGCTCCATGTAATAAAATATTACAGTATATATATATAATACCAAGGAATAATAGGATTTTCGATCAAATACTAAAGACTAAGAAAAAAAAACAAAAAAACAACCGGTTTTGCCCAGACCCTATCAAGTTTTTAATTTCTGGGATTTTTTTAAAAGATGAAATGAGAATTGAGGGGAAAAAAATCAAGGAAAACTAGAGCCCAATCACACTCAGACCCAAAAGGCATTCTCTCTGCTTTCTGGGATTTTTTAAAAGATGAAATGAGAATTGAGGGAAAAAAAATCAAGGAAAACTAGAACCCAATCACACCCAGACCCAAAAGGCATTCTCTCTGCTTACAGAGAAAAGGCCATCGGGATCTGATGTATATGGACGCTAGCACCTTTAGATGAAAGAGAGAGTGGGACCTTGATAAAATTGTAAAGTTCTCACCACTCAATCCTATCACACAATTCCTGCCATTTATTACAGACCCGGAAGTATTCACAAGTTGGCTACTACTGGCGGCTGAGTTCAAAATTCTGGGATGTAAATTGTGTTTAACTTTTTGATCCAAACGCTGGGATGTTCTACCTATGTAGTTGCAGATGCAACTACACTGAAATTGGTAAATAATATATAATATGGTAAATATATATATATATATATATATATATATATATATATATATTATAAATTATGTTTTAGAACATGTACATAATTTCTTCTATATATGTCCTCTTCTCTACAATCATATGGCTGTTTCAGTGTTTCGACTTCAAACACATTATCGGGAGAAGTAAAGGTTTGGAATCATTCTCTGTTTATATTTGGTTCGTTGTTGTTGTGGGGGCTGGTTGGGGTTATTGGTAATTAAGTGAATGTATTTCTCGTTTTGACCGTTATAGACTTTTGAAGAATCTGGTGCGTAAGTGTGAAATTTTTTTTGATTAATTGTATTATCTGTTGGAATGTACGTTTTGTCGGTCGGGTAAATCTTTTGGTTAGAGTTTCTAAGAGGGCAGCCGTGTTGAGTTGTCATCTTTATGGTTGGCTATCGTCTAATTGATTGATGTCTGCTGTTAGTGGACATAATTCATGTATTCACTTTGATCCTGTGTTTATGTTTTCACTTTGGGGTTTCTTAGATAGACGTGATAGGGGTGGGGTGTTTTTTCTTTCCAATTTTGATTTTTTCGGTATGGAATATTGTTATATATATATTTAATATTTTATACTCAAGTTTGGAGTATTTTTGTATTTAGGCGAAGTTATTTCAAGAAATCTAAATTTTTATTTTTTAGGAAGTAAATGCAAATTGACGTTTTATCAGTTTTTTGTATAAAGTTGTATGTTTAATCTTAATTTTAAGTTTAGAGGGTCGGTTTTTTTCTTTTAATTTTTTTATATATTCTTTTTCCTATAAATTATCGTTTGGAATCCTATTTCTTTTGATTTTTTATATATTTTATTTATTTAGATATTTTTGCGGGCATTAAATCTTGCTTTAAGTATTTATTACATCGATTTTTTTCTATAGCATTTTTTATCTTTTATAATAATAAAAAATCTCTATTCAAATTTCCAGTACTTTTTAGTGTGATTGTGGGGTTAGATCTTATGTGTGCTTACAGTTTATTTTTGTGTATGATATAATTATTCTGAAGTAGTATATTTTTAATCTTGATTTTGAATATATGAATTTTGATTCTTTTTCAATTTTGGGAGCCATTTGTTTATTTTTTTATTTTTTTAGTACGGAATATTTTTGTATTTAAGTAAGGTTATACTTTAGTGATAGAGTTTCCTTTGAGGATTTATTGGATCGATATTTTCTATAGCATTTTTTATCTTTTATAATGAGAATATCTAATCAAACTCTTAGTATTTCTTATCGTGATTGTAGGGTTAAGTCTCTAATGTGCTTGCAGTTTACTGTGGTTTCGTATTTCTGATTTAAGAGCTTATATATATTTAATTCTGATTTCTGATTTAAGAGCTTTTATATATTTAAGGATCTCTATTTTTTTCTTGAAGGCAGAGAAAACATGGTTCTTTTATAGATTTTGCTGTTCTTGCTTTTTTGAGAATTTTCCATTTGACCTTAGGTGTTTTATTTTCGTTTTTTAATTTCCAAAATTGTTTGGAGAGAGATGTCATGTTTTGTTTTTCTTTGTTATTGAAGGATGAGAGGTGATTGTAAAAGCGCTTTTTAAATACGTTCATGGTATTCCCAATATATATTTTTTCATCTTTAGGATTTTCAAAGGATGAGATCGAACATATATATATCAGAGATTTCGTCAGACATTTATTGGCCATGGGGCATTGGTTGGGGTTTCTACAGTTACAGAGGTTGTTATCATGGGACGGACTTGTATTAGTGTTGGATTTATTTTTGCTGTGTATTTTTAATATTTTAGTGTTATGCATTTTAATTATTTTTTCTAGATTATTGGAACAGCTATAGCTTAATTTTATGGTATTTTTATTAAAGATTTTGTTCAGAGGGTTATTTTTGGGAAAGTGCTTCTCTACTAATTTAAGAAATCTATGTCCCAGCTTGAAATTAACTGATTGGTTGAATGGAGGGTTATACCATATTATTTTCCTGCTTCTATTTCTACTTTTTGGACTTTTGAGTTTCGCCACAAAACTGATTTTTGATGATTTATACCCGCTTTCATTGAGGATTCTATTATAAATTACCTTGTGCTTATCAAATATCTCTTTGTTGGATGAGTGTGTGTTAATGCGACGTTCAACTGATGATGGGATGTGCTTAATAATGGATTGTGGGTGAATAGAGTTGGGGTTTATATATTCACAGCTCTATACATCATATATCGAGCACTGTTTTAAATTAATGTTTTGGAAGGAAGAAAATTTTTCTTTTTTCTCTCATTCTATATTCACTCGGATATATATATATATATATATATATATATATATATATATATATATATATATATATATATAAAGTTATACTTGACATGAGGATGAAAAGAACAAAAATATAGATGCAATATTTGAAGAAAAAAAGCCAAAGTGTCAAGCCAAATATAAATTTCAGACGTCGCCTTTTCCAGATGAATTTTATTGTCAAACTAATGGCATACGGAACTCTATTTCTTAATTAAATCCCCGGTCGGTGACAAAATGTCATATTTTTCATATGAAAACAAGAATCTATTAATACACAATAAGCGAATAAGAACATTATAATAAAACCTTTTTAATGAATGTCGGTTTTCGGGTGCTAAATTATCGACATTCATCGCCCAACCGCTATAATTAACAGCACTCTTGCTACTGCCACTTTCATTGGGGCAATAAAAATTCTCGTTTGAATACAAATCTGACAAAACTCTTTCATTTTCTGAAATTATTCCTTTTTTATCTATGATTATTTTTGTGCTTTTCTTATGAATTCAATTTCTGACAGAGAAACCAAACCCAAACGCTTCCATTTCTGTAACGTCTCAGAATATCCAAAGAATTCTTTGGTTTATTTAATTTTGTGATGAACTTGTTGGTTGGTTAACCATTCTATGGGTGAATCGTGTGGCGAACTGTGTGCAACTAACAATAGATTCTGACAATTCTACGAGGCTAAATAAATCGGTAAAGAGGATTAAGTTTCCTTGGCTTAGTATGTAATCCTACTGACTGCTATAGACGTTTGTGAATTTCTGTTGAAACATTCTACTTTCATAGCAAACTCATTGCACTATGTTGTCAATTTTATTGTTTTCAGTATATTTCCGGTTTTTCAAAATTTCTATATTGATTTCTTGCATAACAGAAGGGTTTTTAAAATATTTTATGATAAAAATATGAATAACAAAAAGAATTCTATTAAAAACGAAATTATTCAAAATTTAAATAAATATTGCATATTAATTAGTGTAAACAACTGTAATCCTTGTTAGATTAGAGAACTTTTTTTGGTCAAGGGGATTTGGCAGATTCTTTTCTTCGTTTATCATGTGTTGCATCTCGTAATTTGTTCAAAACTCTAACTGAATATTTTATGTTCTACTTATTTTCATAAAGAGATTTTGGTTCATGTTTCAATCACTTTTAGAATGGCATTTTGTTATCATCAACAGTCAACCAAATATCTCTCTATTACTTTCTATACCGGTATTCATTAATAACGCCGACATCTTATCGATCATATAATTTTTATACGCGTATATGTGTTTACGGAGATGTGCATAAATTTATTGGCATATACTTATCTATTATTATAGGATTAAAATTTTTGTGGTATGTTAGAAAAAGCATAGATAAATTGAGGGCCTTTTTCTAGTTTTATTAGAAAGTAAGAAATTTCCCCCTTTGAGGATCGCAATGATTTTACGTTCATTATTTTATATTCCTTTTCATCGTTCATCTTCTCCTCCTACCCCTCATTATTATTGCCAAATCTGTAGTCTGTGCGACAAAAAACTGCAAATTTAAAATTTTAATTGAATAACAAATCTCTGAAACAAATTGGATAAAATAAGAACTTATATTTAGAATGCAATTGCGATTCTAAAAACTTGATGTATTCGGAGCAGAACATAAAATTACATTTAAAGAAAAGAGTTTAATATTATTTTTTGGAAAAAAAATCACAATTTTATACTTTCAAACCTAAAGATGTTTTCTTTTTTCATCATAGGTAAAATTCAATCGAGCCACAACCACAAGGGTAAATAAAACAAAGACATTAAAGGTGATGTTAGTAACAAACTGCATTGTATACAACTAACGTGGAGGAAGGTTTATTGTTATTTATTTTGGACATAGCTACATTATCTCGATAGATAATATGTTATCTATCGTCTAGGGTAGCATGTTACATACCCAAATGGTTACTTGTGGCTTTCTGCCAGACTAAATTGGTATAACAAAGGCCATAATCTTCAGAGACTGGCACAGGGTCACACTAGTTAGTGAACATCGAATTTACTACATGACCGATTTAGTCTGCAAACTTAGATAGCCAATCAATACACCATGAAAAGGGAATGTAGTATCGCTGATCACTGCTCGCTTCATGCACTCTGTACTCACTGGGTGCTTTTCTGTTGTGGCCTTATGCCAGACTTGACTGCTGTAGAATAATGTTTAATAATGATCTTTGTGTAAGGTTATCGTTGTCAAAATTCATAAAAATACGAGACTAAATTTCTCGCACAAACCATTGCTTATTCAACCTCAACAGAATTAATTACTATTGGCGAGTGGGGGCATGTAGTATTGGTTTTTTCCCTCGTGCGGATTCTTTTTCTTCTCATAAGAATGTAAGAAACCCACCTCCTCCTCCTTACATATTTACCTGCCACTCAACATTTCCCACGTCTGCACATCCTAGGTGCAACTGCGCAGTTCATCTATTCGCATATCGAGAGCATTTGGCCGACGTGCTGATGCGCCTGACTTCTTTGAAGCTTTAGTATAACATTGAGAACAAAGTCCATTTTGGAAAAATCTGGGTGGGCTGCATATTTCATTTTCAGCTTATTTATATTGTAGAGCTTTCAATCTTTATTGTATCCTTGAGCCATGGTAGCCTTGCATTGAATTTAACACATATTTCATTAAAGAAACAGATGTGTAAACAAATTAAATGAGAAAATAAACGGTAAATAAATTCCTATATTGATTATTAAAAATAGGAAGTAAAAATCACCCAATAAAAAGAAATGATTAATTGTTTGACAATTACATGTTTTATTTTCATGGATTATACTTCTTTAGTCACGAGACAGTATTTGTTTTGAGAATTCTAAATGCCATCGATTTCTGACCAACCGGCAAAGCAACTTTTAGAGTCGATAATTGTGACAAACAAAGAAAGCTTGGTGACTAAGTTTATGGGAACAGATTGAAAATAAAAAATAAAACCAACAAACGAGGCGCAGACAATTCAATTTATAGATTTTTGTATGACTATAAAAAACATTGATTTCATTTTGTCCAAAATTAGTTTAAGGTTATAAATTCGAACAAGAACTCAGAGGCTAATCAATAGCGATAATCAGTTTTCCTAACGTTGATCCGAGGGAAGAGTTTTGATAATATTTCAATGTTTCTACTCTTTTCACTCTTTTGCTTTTTAAACTTCAAATGGGTTGGTTGAAAACTGAAGTTTTGATAAGTAATTTACTTTAATTATATCTAATATTTGTTTCAAATTAAATAGATTAAACTTTAAATCAGCTAATCTTCCTCAGATAAAAGTTTTAGAAAAGTATATTTTATTTTTGAAAGTGTTTTTAATAAAGTGAATTTCGTTGTATTGAGATAATTGTAAATATAGCTAAATTTATCAATTTTTAGCGATTACCACAAACTACTTCTAATTAATTCAAATTCGTTTTTGCTTATAAGAAATATTAAATTTAATCTAATCGGTTGAAATTAAAACTAAAATTAAGCATTCAATAACGATTTTTCATTTTTAAAAATTCATTTTAAAGTTTAGGAATAAGAATTAATAAATGAAGACATGTTTACATAATAGTAAGAAAAGACATAAATTTCATCGTTGAAGTTATTAATAGTTCAATATCATCTTCAGTTGATTTCATTGAGGTCCTTGCATGGCGATTCTTCTACAGGAAAGACAGAGGAAAACACGTTGTCACTTCCGAAGTCAAAGGAAAAAAAGATGAATCTTTCAAAAAGTGCACCCTCTATAATTACCGTCAGTTGTAGTAATCCAACAATATATTATTTTCCATTTGTAAACGAGTTATTACGCAACACAGGTTTCTCTCTTTCGGTGCTTTCAGGCAATTTATAATCACTGATTTTACCGGTTTTTTTTTTTGGAAACGCTCACATAACAGAGATTTTTTTATGAAGGCGCAATTTTCAAAATGAGAAGAAATTAGAACATTTTCATCTATGATTGTATGATTCTTATAAGTATTTGTTGGTATGGTTAATATTAGGATCATACAACCATGGGGAAAATGTTCTAATTTTTCTAATATTGAAAATTACGCATTCATAAACATTCCCTGTTACGTGTGCGTTAAAGAAAAAAACAGTAAAATCAGTTATTATAAATCGCCTGAAGACACCGAAAGGTAGAAACCTGGGTTGTGTAAAAACTCGTTTACAAATGAAATATATTCAAAAGTTTTATTGAAGACGTTTTAATACAGCTGTGTACTAATCTAATTTAATTATGACCAAAAACTGAATAATTATATATATATATATATATATATATATATATATATATATATATATGTAGGTATGTTTAATACAAAAACATCATTGTCACTTTAACTGAGCATGTTCATGTCACATCAGGGCTGGTGAGGGATAACATCATAACGGTGTCCTCACGAAACTTCGAAGTCGGCATGAACCTGCTCAGTTAAAGTGACGAATTATTTGCATTAAACCTATCAATGCTATATCTTCACCCCAATATCGAGCACTTTATGATAAAAAAACTGCTTGCCAAAATACCTTCTATTAGAAAAACTACCGAAAAACCAATACTTTTGGCGTTAAATATTATTACAAATCAACCACACACACACACACACACACACACACACACACATATATATATATATATATATATCTTCGTTTATATATATCTTCGTTTATATATATATATATATATATATATATATATATATATATATATATAAACGATGATTAACGAAACTGGTTATAAACAACCGATAATTTGAAATGATTTGTTTGAACATTATTTTTGAACGATACTCGTATTTAAGTAGCTATTCTATTTATAATCAAACAGTATTATATATTTATTTCTACCAGACTGATTATTTACGATAAATTTTTGTTACGAAAAAGTGTGTCATTCAGCAGGATTCAAACCTGCGACACCTATCCACATAGGAGAAGCCACTAAGTGATCCGGTGCGTCTTAGACCTCGCGACCACGAATGACGATCAGTTATAGGCTTAATTTAACTTCGTTTAGACTAATCGTCATTCGTGGTTGAGTGGTCTAAGACGCTCAGATCACTTGGTGGCTTCCCCTATGTGGATAGAGGTCACAGGTTAGAATCCTACCGCATGACACACATTTTCGTAACAAAAATTTATCGTAAATAATCAAGCCGGTAGAAATAAATATACATTTATTTTTTTGTGCGGGGTGGGGGTGGGGTAAAAGAGTAGGGATACATATAACTCTAAGAGTATTTTTTCGTAACTAAAATATATACATCTTGCCGGAAAAAAGCAGTCTAGCCGAAAAAAAACCTTAGACATGTATGAACACCCACATCCCCTAACATCTAGCCTATATTTTTAATTTTCAAAGTCAACATTCATCCTGATTAGTTAAATTAAACACACCCACATGATATAAATTTTCTGTCTTCCCAACTCCATATTAATTCTTTAATAAGCAAACGTATTGTTTTCTACATTCAAATGCAAATAATTTTCACCAAAGTTATTAAACATTGCCTGATGACGAGATAAATGATTTAAATCTCGAAACATAGAGATTTCCGTATCGCAATGTAAACTGAATTAATTTTAAATAAAAAACAAATTTTATTGTATATGAGTGGAATTCATGGATTGGAATCTGACAAGATCAATAGAATAAGTAAAGAAAATATTGGAAAAAAGTGTCTTTAATCTAACATGTTTCACTTTAACAAGCTTCTTCGGAGAATTTTTTAAAGACGAATATTTTAAAAATGTTCTTAAAAATCCCCAAAACAGTATGTTAATTGAAGTATGGTTTCATTTGTCACTATTTATAAACAATACTTACTCCATTCACACATACTAACGTTACCGACATATACACACATTTAATTCGTCTATAGTTTAAATACGCTTGACACGCATTATTTTCGCTTACATAACCTAACATTCATAAGAAACCTCACACACACTCAAACATACAAACGTTTTTTCGTCTACATTTAATACTCATCTATTGCTTTATAACACGTGACACGTATCTGACCAATGAAACTATACCTCAATCAACATACCATCTCTTGGATTTTTTTAAATAATCGCCTTTAAATAATCTATGAAGAAGCTAGTTTAAATGAAACATGTTAGATTAAAGACACTTTTTTCTACTTGTCCTTTACTTAAATATTATATATATATATATATATGTGTGTGTGTGTGTGTGTGTGTGTGTGTGTGTGTGTGTATAAACACACAGTATATATATATATATATATATCTTTATTGGAGTAGATAGATCTATCTATCGCCCGGTTCACACTCCACCCATGTCTGTTGAACAGGTTAAGAGGCTCATCCCTTGTTCCCTGTTTAGGATGTGGTTTCCGGCTTTCTCTTTTCCAATATTCTCACTTTGTTTTTTGTTTTTTCAATTGGAGTAGATAGATCTATCTATCGCTCGGTTCACACTCCACACATGTCTATTGAACAGGTTAAGAGGCTCATCCCTTGTTCCCTGTTTAGGATATGGTTTCCGGCTTTCTCTTTTCTAATCTTTTCACTATTACGTAGCCCCCTGCACATCAGTGGCGTTACCGCCTTGCTCGGGGTGATACGATTTTAAAAAATATGCAGTATATATATATATATATATATATATATACTGCATCGATGGCACAACTCAGAGTTTCATGCGTTATGTAACCATCAGGTGTATATTACGAACTGACCATTTTAAAGATTTGAATTTGAATTTGAGTTCACTCACTGTTCATGGGGTTTTAATCTTATAATGTTAGGTTTAATCTTATAATGTTTTATATCATATCAAGATTAAAATTTAAATAGACAAAAATTACATAGAGGTAAAAAATTAAAATTAAAATGTTAAATTAAAAAATTATTAAAATGCACTAAAAGGAAATCATAATTCGTAATTATTTATGGCAATATTTGCGGGGTAAAGAAATAAATAAATAAAGAAAGAAAGAAAGAAAGAAAGAAAGAGGCAAACGTATAGAGGAATCTGTATCAATCAGGTTCTATGAATTTAAGTTTTTTTCTATGAGAATATGTGGTTATTAATTAACATCTTTTCAAGTTATTTAGGCTTATTTATGTTTTTTAAGATGGCAATTTTTTCCAAAAAGGCATGCCCTGTATCTGTCTCCTTTTCCATTGTAAGATTTGGTTTTAGCAACGATATTCCAGGTAATAATTGGGTTCTTGTTGCTAAAGTTTTTTTTATTTCCAATAATAAATGGATAAAGCAGTACTTTTGCTGTATTTACTGTTGTTTAAAAACAACATGTGGTTATGAAAGCGAAATTTCTACATGTTAGAAGTTGCCCCAAAATAAAATTGGGCATCATCATTCGAATAGATGTGATCTCTATAAACAATACTTTCGGATAAACAGTAGCCATTCAAAGGGCAGGTCTTATTTTTTCGGCAGTTGCAATTATTTTTGGAAGGTTCACTATTACTAGTAATAAGTCAGTTAAGTGCCATACATGAAACACGCTTGGTCGATCATGTCTCGAAAGAGACATGACTGACTGGGCAGAAGATTATCTCGCAGTAGGTTGACATTGCTTTCTGCGGTAGACTGGTTGCCAGCCAAGGCTATAGAACCCAATCTGTCGTGTTATTTAACCCATAACTGGAAGGAAGAGACGGATTAATACCTTTCCCAAGGGTATTTGCGCGTAAGTGAATGCAATGAATTCAACTAGAATTCGAACTCGGCTCCCTGATTTCTCGTTTCGAGCGGATATCCACTGCGCCACAACGCACATCCAGCTAGTAATAGGTAACTGATATTATTCAGGTGGTCCAAGTATTTATTTAATGTCATATTATTATGTTGTGAAGTATATATATATGTTCTTAACGCAACTATAATTAACTTAAACATTTTTTAAAATTTTTTAGTGTGGGTAAATAGTGGCAATATTTGTGAATTAAATTTAGGAAGTATTTTCCAATGTTTGTTTGGATATTACGGCTGAAGGGTGGGTTAAACTAAATAACGTTATGTTTACGT
>JBBBDQ010000595.1:25000-242500 GCA_037127315.1 Ascarosepion bandense | reverse complement strand
TTATTACCTGTTCTGAAAGCTCCGGCCGCATGTTTGCTCTTTAAAAGTGCCTTATTATTTATTTTTTTTGCGATAATTATGTTGCCGAGTGGTGAAGAATATATATATATATATATATATATATATATATATATATATTTCCTCTCTATTGTAATAAAGACCGTTGTATATTTACTAATATTTATATATATATATATATATATATATATATATATTGTGTGTGTGTGTGTGTGTATGTGTGTGTGTGTGTATTTAGGTAGCATTTTTTTATTTACACATTTTTCATTAAAAAATATAGACAAATTTTGACGATTTATTTCATGTAAATTCTTTTCATATCGTCTGATAAGCTTAATAGCATTATCGTTGAAAAAAAGAAAGAAAATCATAATATTCATACATGTTTTCTTATTTAATTCTTTCTGAGCTTTCGGCTTACATCAGCCATTAGCAAAGATGAAAAATTATATTGAGTGTATTAAACAGTTCGCGGACGAACGATAGTAGTAGTCGCCTATTTTGTTTGCATGGAAGATTTTCACAGC
This sequence comes from Ascarosepion bandense, assembly GCA_037127315.1. Lineage (NCBI taxonomy): Eukaryota > Metazoa > Mollusca > Cephalopoda > Sepiida > Sepiidae > Ascarosepion > Ascarosepion bandense. Next base: position 241,955 of record JBBBDQ010000595.1, on the reverse strand, counting down.
AACAGCGAACACGTGCGTGCGTGCTGGGAGCGAAAATAGCACTACAGCTTGTGACGTCACACATAACCACGCGAGAGTGGGGACGAGAAGTATTATGTATGGAAAGCCATTGGGATAACCAATCGCTTCTGTTATCTATTATAGGCATGTAAGAATGTTTGTGGAGATTTCATATTTAATTCTGTTCAGGTTAGGTTTCAACTGTTTCATGTAAATTGGCTTCGATAATTTTTATTTTTATTTTTTTTCATGTTTAAGTATGTTTGTGTTTTCGACGAGGATTTCGCGGAATTGTGTATGTGGCCTGGCAAGTTGTTTTAAATGCCTAAAAATGTTAGAATTAACGTTTAAAGGTAGTGTCAAACGTCGTGAGAGTGAGTTTGTAGTGTGACCAACATAAATATTGTTTAGTCCGTTGGAGATACAATCTCCCAAATGGCATTTGAATTTGTAAACTGTGTTGTTGTTTTTTTCAAATCGCTAACCGAGGGAGAAGAGTCATTGCGAATAAATGAGTTGGATATATTAGATTTAGAGTAGGTACCTCCATTTCATCACAAAAAAAACAACATAATATGAATTAAAAAGGTTCAAAACTTAATAAAACGAATATTTTCCATCAAAATATTTATAATATTATTAAGAGGAAAGATCAAAGTAACTTTTACTTATTTTATAAAATCTTTTAATCCCTTTTAACATGTTTGAAATTTTGTCAGAAAATTTTGTTTTGATTTGAGTTAGGTTGCAGAAAATCTTACGACTGTTTACAATCGATCACGTAAGTTTTTACGTAACTCACTGTTTCGGTGTCAAACACATTAATTTGAAAATTCTTGCAAAAAACAAATAATTATCAGATTTTAATGAAACTTTCCGTACTCATTAACAAATGAATGAAATTAATTTTGAAATTATTATTTTTTTAAAATATTGACGAAAATGTTTTTTCAACAGTGTACCACCCCTCCACGAAAATTCATGAAATTTTAATAAATTTTAATTTTCTGCAATTTACTTTTTATTAGTTAAACTCAGAACTCATCAGGTAATATAAATCATGTATTTTTTTTATTTAAAATTATTCGGCACTATTCGAAAATCTGCTCCAAAGAGTAAAAAAATACAATAAAACTCTGATATAATTTAATTTGATAAGTTTTTAATTGCTGGAATAAATAATAATAATTAAGGACATTATAGTCTAAAGAAAATTTTTTTCGATTACTAATAAAATTTTATAATAATTGTTTTCATTTTTTTATTATTATAATAATCCATAAAATTTTGAAAATATTTTTAAAAATCTTTTAAAGAACTGTTGTCTTTTTTTAGTTAAGAATTGATGATTTTATTGTCTATCAAAAAATAAAAAAATTAATAAAAATTTTTCACCCCTTATATTTTTAAAATAATTAAAAAAAAATTTTGTGTGTAAATAAATATGTTCATTTAAGTACGATGTTCCATAGGGGTCGTATTTACTTTAGAAGTTAAGAAGTGTTTTGGATTATTCCCCTCACATGGAAAACGACAGAAACCGCGCTTTGATTCTGATTCAAGTCTCTTCAAGACGTTTATAAAATTCAACAGCCTGTTTTGCAAGTATATTCCTTAAACATTTAAAGCAACTTTTACATTTTAATTCCTAATTTTCTAATTTTATTAAAAAAAAATATAATAATTGTGAAATTCACAATTTGTGGAGGTGCCTAAAATATGAAAAATAGATATTAAAAATAAAAATTAATAAATGCCATAACATTTCATAAATTATTTAGTTACCTCTGCCGTTATTTTCATTCTGCTATTATATTGTATTTTTTTTCCATAAAACATCTTCAAACCTAAGCCTACAAAGCTAAACTAACTAAAATTCCATCAGATATTGGGTAATTGCTGAAAATTGTGTTAAATTTTTAATTTTAACATAGTTAATTAAAAAAAAAAGATTTATATGAATAAGATTTATACCAAATTCGTCTTCCATACTTTGAGCCGGATACTGTAAATCATCAGTTGTCGGCTGCTGCTAAGGTGCTGCTAAGGTGTTGACAGCTGTGATAACAAGACTACCGTAATTGAGAACTGCATTTTGAAACATTTTTCAAGCAGTAAGAAAATAATTCTTGTTTCAAGTCAACTTAAAGTAAGTTTAAATCGATAATTTCAATAAAAAAAATTAGTCAGCTAGATGTATTTTATTTTTGTAAGATTTTTTAAAACCGATAATTGGCTTCTGTTTACAATCGATGAAAAATGGCGGAAAATTTAAAATTTAAAATTTATTTTTTGAAATTTAGAAATTTTTTATTCCGATCAATATAATTTCGGTTTAAAATACACTAGGGTATTTTGCTTATTGGAATTACTAAATTTAATCCCTTGGCTTTCAATTAAAGCTAATTTTAAAGCTTGAAGATAACTTATTTATTTTTAAAGTTTTAATTTAAATTTAGGTATAGAAAAATGAGTGGAGGTAACTAATTTAGAGTAGTATATTTCCTCCTGTCACGCTCAGGAGAAGGGATTTTTTATGTCTTAATGTAAGTTAATCAATATTAGGTACTATATATATATATATATGTTTCCGTTATTTTAGATGGCATATCAATATAAATATTTTCCTGTCATATTTTGACGGGACGGGTTCACTCGTTTATAAATAAATCTTAAAGATATTGGTGAGAAAAGCATATTGGGAAAGAGCATTATTTTGAATGTGTATAATCTTTGTGAATATTTTGGTACGAGATCACAAAGTAAGTTCTTGGGTTCTTCTAGAATCCGTGTGTGGTAAAGAGCTGTTTGTCCGGAATGTAGAGGACCAAACAATTATTCGACAAGTATTCATAATACCTTTAGTCAGTAGTGTAGAAAACTGTAGGAAAAGACAAAAACTAACTGTAAAGTTGTGTGTGTGTGTGTGTGTGTGTGTGTGTGTGTGTGTGTGTGTGTGTGTGTGTGTGTGTGTGTGTGTGTGTTTCATTTAAAAAGCAAATTTTATTCGTAAAAGAGTTTTAAGAAGAAACGGCTGCATGAATATAAAAATGAAAAATAAAAACAATTTCTCTGAATAATTCTTATCTTTCTCACGGCCATTTTGTAGAAAGGAAGAATTCACTGAAATAAAATCATTTGCAAATCGCCATCTATATTATGGTGGTTACTTTTCGCAATGCTCCATTAAGCCCCGTAATCTGACACTTGCAAACAACGATTAGCTTCGACGATTTTCTGACGGTTTCGTAAAGACGATTTCTCTGAGGATATAAAAAACCGCTTCCGCATTGGACAGTTCAATTTTGAAAAGTGGCATATTCTGTAATTCAGAGAAACATAATGCAAATCAATGACGTCATCTTTAAACCAAACTTGTTCTAAGTTACAATTGAAAATCTTCGGCATAACATAAGTTTATTTCTAACAGAAACTTTTATTACCTCTCTCTCTCTCTCTCTCTCTCTCTCTCTCTCTCTCTCTCTCTGATCACTCGATGTAATATAACAGAGCTATTAAGTATATATTAATAAATATCCATATTATTCCTCACATATTCTTCGAGGTTTCATGCACAACGCAATGTTCAGATGCTGGGTAAAGACTGACCATAAAATAATTTGAATGTTAATGAAAATACCTGGTTAACAACTCTGGTGCAGTTCATATATTATACAGGGGTTAATTTTTTTTATTTTTTTATTTTATTTTGTTATCTTTGTTTGTTTGCTTGTTTTTTTTTTTGTTTTGTTTTGTTTTTTTTGTTTTTTATTGCTTAAAATAGATGGGATTTACATGTTACATTTAAAGCAAAAGAGGAATAATTGTATTGTAATATATATATATATATAGAGAGAGAGAGAGAGACAGTGAGATAGGGAGACAGAGAGAGACAGAGAGAGAGTATTTGAAAGATAACTTCCTATTTTATGTAAGAAGTTAAATTGGTTAGACGAGAGAGTCCATCTAAACTTATTTATAAATGGAACTTTGTGTGTATGTGTGTGTGTGTGTGTGTGTGTGTGTGTGTGTGTGTGTGTGTGTGTGTGTGTGTGTGTGTCCACTACCTATAGACTCCCTAAACTTATTTATAAATAGAACTTTGTCTGTGTGTGTATGTGTGTGTCTGTTACCTATAGACTCCGAAACGGCTGAACCGATTTTCTTGAAAATTTACACAATTGTTGTATAAGCGTCTGCGAGGGTTCTTAGCTAGGTTTTGTGTCGAGGTACCCTCGATAAATATAGAAAATCGATAATTGAAAAAATCGGGTTGTAGGAGTTGTCTGATTTTAATCAAATTTGATACGCTCATAGACAAAGACATAAGAAACGATATTCAGAAGTTTCAAGGTTGCAGTTCTTACAGTAGTGCAGAAAATCGATAATATATGTATCTAAAAGGCAAGTTGTTTGCGTGTGTGTCTGTTTATCTGCCTCTATGTCTGTATTTTTTTCAGCCCTTTTATTTTAGTTTTTGCTTCGTGTTTGGCTCTATGTAGGTATAATTGTAGTTCTTAGTTTCAGCCATGATACCATTTACTCAGAGGACTTATTTAGCCTTCAAAATTCAGTTTACGACGAGAAAAACTTATTTGATATCGATACCAGGAAATCAAAATTTGACTTACATCCATTCATTTTTCTTTCAGTCTACGATTTCGCTTTGACTGGAAACAACTATTGCTTTTTAGTCTTTCGTGCCAATGTCTAAAGAGTCTGAGCTCCAGTACCATGGATTAGTTTTAAAGCTTTCATTACACCCGAGCAACGCAGGGCTATACTGCTAGTCGTATATAAAACAGTGAGTTACTTTTCAATCTCCCTTTATATACATAGAGAAACGCGTAAAGAAAGAAAATATCTACACATATTTGTGCATTTATACATTGTGCCAAATTCTTCGTTAATTTGATATTTTGCGAAAACTAATGAAAATATCCCCATTATTAATGTGTCGAATATCTCCCATGACCTTTATAAATATCCGATTATTTTTACTCTTCTGATACACCAATAGATTCATGAATTTCCCAAGTCTCACCTCATTAGACAGGTTACTGAAGTTTATGTTGGAATTAAAATTTATAATTACGCATGTTTAAAAACTTACTTTTAACAAAAGAAAACGAAATTCCACACAATTTTAAGAACGACATTAATGCGAAATTTATGTTCCCTGGCTTGAAACTAATTTTAGATATAATTATATTGTAGGAACAGTTTCTCCTATCGCCCATTTCATACTTCTCAAAGGTCTTTCGAAAAGGTTTCTATTTGTCTATATTTCTGAGATGAGGTATTGTAACTATTTATGTTGTCCAGAAGTGGCATGACTCATGGAACGAGAATAATCTACCTCAATGATCGAAATAACTTCCTAACAAATATAAATAACGAAAAAGTTTTACACGTTCTTTTTTTTTTTAAGATTGGTTTTCCGATTAATTCTAAAGTCTTTTGATTCCCTTTCTCTCCTACTCACCTCATGCGTTTTAGTGGCTTTATCGCCTTACCTGTGTTGTATTGATTAAAAAAAAGGGATATTACTCTATCTATTTTTGCGAACTGACAAATTTTCACAGACTGTACAGCATTCAGAGTAGCAAATCAAAGTTCTTCATTGTTCGGCCATCTACTGGCCGCCAATGAAAAGATCAGTGGTTTCAGTCGGACAAACAAAGTGGTCACTTCACCGAACGAGTGTCATTGAAATACATTTTATTAAGATCTTCATTATTTTCCTTTGCTGAATGTCTCTGTCACGAATGAAAAGCCTTTTTTTTTCTAAAAGTAGTTGGTTTCTTCGGAGAACATGTTATCACCTGCACCTACAAAAAAAAGTATATGTTAGCAGTCATTTTAAAACTATTTCAAACTCGATATGGTCCCAGAACTTCATCACCTGTAATCCCCCCCACACATAAAAAAAGCAAAATATCACTACCAACTTGTTGACGTCTCAACCTATGAGGGCGGCTGTGATCTTTGCTTGATCTACATGGCATATCAAAGTCAGCATTGGTATTTGTTGCTGAAAAAAATGTTTAAACAACTCTGTTTTCATGTGAACATTTCTCTTTACCCATTTAATCAACTTTTCGGCCTATTTTAAAGCTAAATTTTCAAATTCACGATGTGGCGATTAATCTAAGTCTTCAACTTTCAACTCATTTAATGCTGTTGTTTAAATCTGTACAAAACAAATCAGTCTGCCCAACTGTACAATCTGATGTTACCTTCACTTACAAATAACTATATGTACGTATGTGTATTGAGCAAAAATGTATATATGTATGTGCGTCTATTGGCAAAAATGCATGTATGCACATTTGTGTATAAGCGAAAATGCATATGTGTACGTATGAGTATTGGCGAAAATGCATATTTATATATATATATATATATATATGTGTGTGTGTGTGTGTGTGTGTGTGTGTGTGTGTGTGTGTGTGTGTGGTGATAAAAATGTATATATGTACGTCTGTGTATTTTTTAATATAAACATATTTACACTTGCGTATTGACAATAATGCATATATATACATATATGCATTGGGGAAAATGCATATACCTATGTTTGTCTATTGTCGTAAATGTATATATATACATATGTCTACTAGCGAAAATGCCTATATGTATGTAGGTGTATTTGCAAAAATGCATATATGTACTAATTTATATTCAAAACATACATATATATATATATATATATATATATATATATATGTATGTGTATTGGCTAAAATGCATATATGCATATATGCGCATTAGCGAAAATGCTTGTATGTACGTACGAATATATGCGAAAATGCATATATATATATATATATATATATATGTGTGTGTGTGTGTGTGTGTGTGTGTGTGTGTATTGATGAAAATGCATATATATGTATGAATGTGTATTTGTGTAAGTGTATATATTTACGTATATGCATTGGCGAAAATACATATCTGTCCGTTAGTGTATTGGCAAAAATGCACTTACGTTCATATGTGTATTGACAAAAAGCATATATATATATATATATATATATATGAATATTGGCGAAAATCCATATATGTATATTTGTGTATTGGCGTAATTGCATATGTGTATGTATGTGCATTGATAAAAATGTATATATGTATGAATGTGTATTGGCGAAAATGCATATGTGTACTGATATGTATTGGCGTAATAGCATCTATGTGCGTATGTCTGTTGGCATATTTGTTTTTGACCAAAGTAGATATTTGCGTATTGAAAAAAAATGTATTACTTTAAAATTAAACCTGTAATTAAATATTAGAATTGAAAATCGATAAAACTCGATTCTTTTTCAATTTTGTATTCTCTCTCTCTCTCTCTCTCTCTCTCTCTCTCTCTCTCTCTCTCTCTATCTATCTATCTATCTATGGGTATATATATATATATATATATATATATATATGTGTGTGTGTGTGTGTGTGTGTGGTTCTTCTTCTATTCTTACCCTCTTATTTATTTTTCATTTTATTAATATTTATTTTGCTCGCAGCCAAAGAAATTTAAAAAACAAACTAACTCCGATATTTCGGGCACTGTACAAATGTCATTCCCCCGCTATAATAAACTTACTACTAAATGCCTGGTTGGATCAACACTGACCAAATCTGTGTCTTTTGTTTACTTTCACTTTATTCACCAATCACTGCGATGTTTGAGATGAACTGACACATATTCATTTGAGATGAACTGACACATATTTTTCTATCTTTTTCCGGAATCTTACTTTCCTTTATTTATTCATTTATTTATTTATTTGTTTTTACTTCTATGACAACTCAAGAAAAGTCTGGATTCATTATATTTTATGCAACAAGAGTCCGTTTTTTTTCCTTTGTCTAAAAGTGTGGACAAATTTGCTATCTACTTTATTTCTTTTCTTCAATTTTCCTGCCTTTTTAGTTTTATTTTCCATTTGTCAGTTTCGTTCAGTTTTACAGTCGCTTCGTCAAGACAATCGATATTTCACTCGATTTACATGAAAGCGTAATTTCTTGCAAAATGGAAAGATTTCAGTTTCTTATTTCTTGAACCTACCAGGATAATTCTACGTCACGAATTTGAATTAAAGATTGCAGGAAATAAGGTAAAATCTTTACCTTATTCTGCCCAACAATTTCCAATTTCTTCAGTGTCTTTAGGACAGTTTCTCACTCCAGTAAGAAATTATTTTCGTTATTATTGATCTTGATGATGATGATGATGATACTTATAAACAGACTTAGATAGATATGTCAGAACTGAAATATGAACAAAATGACAGACATATCGATAGCAAGTTTTTTTTTTCATTTCTGCTCGTTGTCAACTCGAAATAAAACAAGGTGAATAATAGATGCCCGATAGAATTACTTTGAATATTCACTTTGATTTAAACTTTTCCTTTTGACAAAATAACTTTTGAGACTTTTGTCCATCTTCTTTTGTCCGCTGATCTTTCGCCGTTAATCTCACAAAAAAGCAAACCAGAATGAAACTGTGCTTGTCTCTCAAGAGTATGACAACAGAAAGGACAGAAATAAAACGACTGGCTTTTACAAACGAGTCGAGACTCTTTTTTTACAGAGTGGTTTACAAACTCAAGTATCCTATACAAAGCTGCCTGTTCTTCCTGCCTATATAAATTCTTACTAACAATCATTCAAACGTGATAACAGCACGCTCGGCTCACTAGCCTGTGTTGGCAACCAGTCTAGGAGAGTAACTTCTAAATACCCTTGTGGTTGTAGGATGTCAACTTTATCACCCTTCCTGCATCCCATGGAGACAGACTGATAACACTACGTGACGTTTCTGACTTATGTGTCCTGATGAAGCTTCGACGGAATTAGAAAAACGGATCTAAAATAAAATACTAAAGTAAACATTAAAAAAAACGAATCTTCTCACGACGTTGCCGGACACAAGTTGACAAGAAACTGATAACTGCACCGATCTATTTCATTTTGACAAATTCATTTTCCTCCAATTCCATCAAATTTGATATAATTCATTTTTTAAGATACGTCACACTTTTTTCCTTTTTTTTTTTTTTTTTTTGCTATATGATGAACAGGCTAACTTTTCTGATATCTTGTATTTGGCATGTTTGGTCATTAAAAATCCCGGCTGAATCCCTTTATGATTCCGACTTTTCCACAAAAACTGTTTTTTCCGTTGTTTTTTATTTTTTATTTTTTTGCATCAAACAGTAAAGAAAAGATTTAGGTTTCATAATTTAATTTTCCTATGCTCAGAAGTTCATCTTCTCATTTCAAAATAATTCAGCCGAAGAATTTTTTTATTTATTTAAAAAACCTTGGAAAATTTCCGATGCCACTCTGTTGAAAAACACCAAATGCCCAACCCCCCCAATTGCCGCCTCCTTTACAAATCGATTATAAAAAATTATTTGGTTTTATATTTGACAGTAACGCCCACCATAGAGAAATAATTGTCAAGATTATCTTGTAAGTAATTCTTACTTAATTCACTTCTCTTTTGCTGCTCCGCTATTTTATCCTTGTGCCAAGCCGAACTAAGCTTTGTATCGATCTATTTTACTATCTATAATCTTTGTTGAGGAAAGAACTTACGATCAACAGCCTACAAGTGTTAGCGTCAATTCATCTCTATGTAAGAAAATTCCTAAGAAAGAAAAATGGAAAGCATAAAATAGCAAGAACAACAATGGAGAAAGAAAAAAAACGCCTAAAATGGGAGAAAAGAGAAATGCTAATTATTTATTGAGTGGATTTATGTAACTACCTCAACAATGAATCAGCAATGAAAAAAGCAATTATTTTACACAACATAATCGTCGTGGTTGTCAAATGGAGGATAGATCGAACATTATACGATGATCATTTCAAATCAAAATACATCTAATAAGTACAAGTTAGGGTGCAAAAATATTGAGCTACCCTCCTTATAAAAAGGTCTGTGCAAATTATTCGAAAAACTTATGATCAGTTTTTAGGAATCAACCGCTTCGTGACTGACATACAAGCATATTTTCAACTAGTGTAAGAAGTCAATGTTCGAATCCAGCTTGAAACCAGGATTTCGATTGTTGATTCTCAAAGAAAACACACCATCCGCACTTGGAAATTTGGTGCAATAGAATTTTCGTAAAATCTTATCTCATAATTTGACCTTGTGCCAAACTAAATGTAATTTAGTATCTACATCATAAACTGGGCGGCTAATATAGAATGCAGTTTGTTCCGAATAGAAATGCTTGCGATGAATTGTCTTACTGCCACATGCATTTCAGCTCCTCATGAAAATATAGTTTAGACTTTTCCTTTGAGTCCCTTTTATGGTAACGAGCCACTCCCGGTCCCATTCGTTGTTTATTCTCTACCAGTTGAACAAATATCGCCAATGCACGATCGACTATTTGTCAAGGAAAGACGGAATTAAAATTAAATGTTTTCATACGGAATTTCTTACTTCTCATAAAGCTCATTTCGCTTCTTTTCTCCGCTTTTTACATGGAATCCAATATTTTTACTATGTGACGGCTTCCCGTGTCCCCACTCCCGCCACCAGATCCTGTGTTTGCTTTAGTGCCGCTCATCACGGAGACGAGACTTCGACGGTGATTAACGAAGGAGTTCAATAATTGGTTTCTGTACAATGTTACAAGTAATGAAACATTGAAGACTTTTGTTGGCTTTTCTCTTCTTTGTTTGCGTTTGGATTGCTTTTCGGACCGGCCATGAAATTACAAATCGCCAACCAATGCCACCACCGTTTCTAGTTTCCATTTTCTTCGAATTTTATTGCTTCTTTTCGTTTCATTTCTCGAACACAAAAAAAATAAAATTAAAACAAAAAAATACATTAAGTAAAGAAATTACTTGTAGATGAAATCAGTTCGTTTTTTTTATTTTACCAATAATTTTCTTGTTAAACTTCGTGCATGGATCTGTAGCTTTTTTGTTGAAATGGGAACTAGGTTCGAATATATGAAAATGTAGGGAAGTATGCGTTGCATAGGGCGCCTGTTATAGTTCGGCTGTCAGTAAGCGCGTTTAGCAAACTACTAATGTTGCAAGTTCGACTCTTACTAGGTCCAGTTTTAATGTATTTCTTGCCAGACTAATATAAACTTAGTATGTTCGGTCGGGTTTCAATCCTGGCTAGAAGCAATCGGATGTCTAACAGTACTGATGAGCTGTGCTACAGCGAAACAGATCTGTCTACGGATATATATATATATATCAGACAGATTTTACTCAACAATACAATAATCCTCACTCATACACACAGTAAAAAGAACCTTCAGACATTGGAGGCCATCTACATTAAATCCAAACAACCCACAATAAAATCACGTTTAAATCTGTTCATAACACATTACATTGCATTTGAAAATATAGTTCTGTTGTCATTTCGCGCTATCACGCGGTGTGACGTCATAGAACCGCATTGCAAGTTTGCGAACTGCGTTTGCTATTTTTTGTAACTGTTGCCGTTGCTTAGCGGAGTTTTATGTCAACACAAGATAAAATCGTCGCTGATGGTAGATGTTTTTGTGTTACCGTTCTTATAACCTTACTGAAGATGGCTCATGTGAGCCGAAAGCTTAGAACCAACCTAATAAAAATTATCCAAATGTTGAAGAATTTTTGTCTTTATTTTCAACTGAAATTAAGCCAAAATACGATGTTTAGAACGGCTCATGATTAAACACAATAGACATTCCTTGTCTTTTATATTTAACAGTATATATATATATATATATATATATATATATATATATTCCTGTATTAACGGAGCAAAAATGCTCAGTAGATGCTTGTAGATATAGTGTTCGTAGATATAGACGGTGTTTTCTGTGATAAATATTTATACTTGTAAATTGTTTATATTATCATTAATTGTGTTATTTTTTAGGCCGTTGTGACGTCCGGCCTTCTCAAAGTATTTTTAGAATCATGTAATTTTCAGGTAATTTCGAATTGAGCCTTTCATTTAATATAGGAGACTAAATTGTTCTCACTTTGCTGTCGATGTGTAAGAAGATAACTCATTTTGCTTTTCTTAGCCCTGATCAATTATTATAAGCTCGTCTTGTTTCCACAGAACCGTCTGCGTCTGTGCTATCCGATCCCAGTGATTGAACTCACACAAATATTATCCCACTGAATTCACGAAACAATGCTGTGATTCTATCGGCTATTGTTTCGTGAGAAAATAATGAACCTATTACTTGAGGTCTTAAATTTATTGTTCCTGTTGCCTGCCTGCTTCTGTCGCTTCTGATGAGGTGCTTGAACTCCTTCGCCATCGTTTCTCTTATAACTGCTAATTGTGAAACCTTGCTGGCTTTCTTCCTCATCCTTCCCTTTTATTAATAATGGCGCCTGCATGATATTTATTTCTAAGCTTGGTTTAATGTTTCCTTCAGACGTTCGATTTCTCTGTCTAGTATTTTTACTTTATTCCACAATCATTGATGACCCCGTTTTTTTCTCTATACATGGTCAGCCATGCTTGATTTCATTGTCTCATTCATAATGACATTTTTTCGATATTTCTTCCTTACTTTCAAGAGATGGCTGGTTCACCTTTTTTAGTTTTGACATAACTGCAAAAAACGTAATACAAAAAACATGCTTGGTGATATTTTCTTCTGCATTTGGCTCGACTCGAAAGCGTTTTTTCTACTTCTGAATATTGTCCTGATGTTATATGGACCGCAGATTTCCTATATTGTTTACGGTACAGCCTTTATGTAAGGGCGACATTGTGTGACATTATTCCTTTCTGCCTCATTCAGCTTTCTCTTTATCCTTGCTGAACGTGATGTTTGCAGAGTAATTGTTATTGTGAATAGTGTCACCTAATACTGATTACCTCCTGTTGGTCTTTATCTGGGTTACTGCATCATTTTTGCACTGTGTTTTACTGATAGGATGATCCCTTTCTTTACGTTGTATAAATAGTGGGAATTGAAGTTTAGGTATTGTCCGTTAAGATTTGATTTGTGATATGCAGATATCTTGGACCCATTCTCAGTAGTAGTTATAAGTACATCCAGGAAAGAAAAACTGTTTATTTTCTCTCACTTCCATTGTGAACTGGATGGGAGGTCTTATTGAAGAGGCCAGTTTACACCAGTATTTGTAAAAACCCTGGTGATGCCAGAGTATGAAGCTATCATCAACGTATTACAGCTATGTTTAGTGGTACAGTTTCTAAAGCCATTTTCTCTGTGCATTTATAAAAAAAAAAGGAAGGGCGATAAAGGGAACGAATAGCAAAAGAAACAGCAGCGACCTTAGTTAGCTGAAGCAACAACCACAGACAGGAAATAAAAAACACGGATTTTTTAAATTGGTGGTCAAATAATTGTGACTTTAATCACTGAATCGGGTTCAAATTCACTTGAAAGAAAGTGAACGGTAACCGAACTATAATAAAAAATAAACAAAATAAGATTTATTCCTAGACAAGGACATCGAAGCAAAAACACATCTATCACTCTATGTTCTGTTCAAAATATTCTGATGGCTGCCCAGATTTACAGATACTGGAAGAAGGCCGAAGAACACAATGACCGAAAAATCTTGATGATGAGCTACATTCTATTTATAAACTATTCAAATAAGAAACTACATCCAGCAGCAATGCCCCTGGTCGGGACATTGAAGGCCTTCAGGGGCGTGGAATCACCCCTTAATTGTTGTTCCCAATCTACTCTGACCCGTTATGAGTAAATATTGAACACTGAACAAAAATAAATCACTATGAAAGTATAAAGTACATATTTATAGTAAAATGGCCAACAATACATTTTATCCTTCATTGAAGACATAGAATTGCTTTCAAAATATTTAGATCTTGGCATTAAATGACATATAGAGGTTGATATGCCGCAAAACAACATCAACTAAAATATATTAATATATATATATATATATATATATTCATATATGTTAATATATAAATATACCAACGATACATTTTATAGTAGAATTACCAACAAAATAACTTTATAGCAAAATGACCAAAAATAATTTTGATCTGAAGTTGAAGACACACAATTACGTTCAAAATATATTTAGTTGAAGCCATAAAACTGTGTTCAAAATATTTAGATTTTCGCATTAAATAACTCAAAGAGGTTGATATGCCACTAAATAAAATCAACTACCCAACAAATGAGGTAATAAATTATGTTGGAAATCCAGCCTTCTGGATATATAAGGACCTTCAATAAGTTCTCGCTGATTTTTCATAAAAAGTAATATTTTATTTACAAAAATTAGTAAGAAACATGTCGCTGAAAGTATTGTCCATCACGACTTTTTTCCATCTTTCTGGCAACATTTGAATTCGAAGTCGGAAAAAAAACAACGCGTCTTTTGAGGCTTACCACGAGTCGACCCATTTTTTGGCATCATCATAATAATGTAAGTGCTACTCAGTCAAGCAATGTGCCATCGATTGGATCAAGTGATAATCGAACGGGGCAATGTCTGTTGAATACGGCGGGTGGGGTAGGACTTCCCATTTAAGCGTTTCCAAGTGCGTTGTCACCTATTTTGCAACATGTGGCCTAGCGTTGTCATGTTGCAAAATCACTTTGTCCTGTCTCTGCTCGTATAGAAGCCATTTATTCTTCAATACTCAGCTCAAATGCATCAATTGTATTCGATAGCGATCTCCCTTGATATTTTGGTCGACTTGGGAAGCTCATAATAAACTACATCCAGCCGATTCCACCAAATGCAAAGCAAAAGCTTCGAACCATGGATATTTGCCTTTGCCAACAATGTTGATGCCTTTCCGGGCTTACTCTACAATCTTCTACGTTTAGGGTTATCGTAGTGTATCCACTTTTCAACGACAGTTACGATCCGATGAAAAAAAACTTTCCCTTTCTCCCGTTGAAGCAGCTGTTCACACGTGACAAAACGCCGTTCGTCATGCAGCTTCAACTCATACAGTATCCAACGTCCTTGCATTTGAATCATTCCTAATGTTTTCAAACATTTCAAAACTGTTGTGTGATCAACTCCTAATGATTCTGTAAGTTTAGCTTGTGCCTGACATGAGTCTTCAGGAAGTAATGCCTCCAATTCTTCGTCTTCAAATTTATTCGGTGCGCTAGAGCGTTCTTTATCTTCAACATCAAAATCATTCTTTTTGAATCGTATAAACCAATCTCTGCATGCTGTTTCCGACAGAGTATATTCGCCGTAAGTCTCAACAAGAATTCTGTGTACTGAAGCTGCAGATTTCTTTTGAATAAAGTTGTGCAGTAAAAATTCCTGCAAATACACTTTCCTTGGTTCGAAATCCGACGTGTTTAATGCTATGAAAAACAAACTCGTTTACACTTTGGTGAAATGACTTATACCGAATTTCAAGCTTGCTTATAGTAATTCGTTAGAGATGCGTTACCATGTGAAACTACAAGCACGCTGTTCTGGGAACACCATATGTTAGAAAACAGCGAGAACTTAATCAAAGTTTTAATATATATGGATGGGCTAGGTGTTTATATTCTGGAAAATCTGCCAATGGCAAGAGAATTGTCAATTGAATCCCCAGATTATTCTTTTATGTGCTTTCGACTTTCGTTATTGCACTTTGTTAGTTATCTCTTCTTTCTTTACCGCTCTCCTTCTTCTCGGGACTGCAATATATTGGACAATATTTCTGGCAGTATAGAAATGGTTCTCTCTCTCCCCTCTCTACTCATCTGTAAAAAAATGGGTGTTTATTAATGTTAATGCTCATTATGACAAGTGACTTAATTCTTCTAATTTTAGTGACATTTTTTACGTTCGTCAGTCTCATACGCAAGTAGTAGATTTCCCTACTCGTTTTACCCAAATTATTTTGATCAACGCGCTTCCTTACTTGATTTGTTCTTTACTTTCTCTTGTTGAGCTTTACAATTCTGTCTCCTTGGCAATATGGATCCCGCTGCAGTGTCTGTTGATATTTCGTTACAGTCATCTCTCAGACAGCACTTTCTTCGAGACGCCCTTTGGATTGATATTCTTAACCACCCTATTAAGAATTGGGCCAGTTAGATTTCTTCGTCGGTTAAAGCCGGCATCGATGCTTTTGTACCTTCTCGGAAACACCAGGTGAAATCACTATATTCTCCAAGGTTCACACCGGTTTATTCAGCCTCTATATACCACAGGTATAATTTTTCCAGCGTGATAGCTCCGACCTTAATGGACGCCTAGTCGTAGCTGCACGTAGCGAATGTAGATGTGTCCTCGAAGGAGCTAAGAATTCATTTGCTGTTAGAATGAGGTACTGTATAGACGCCAACAAGATTGACTCTCGCGACTGCTGAAGACTCTGTAACAATGTTTTAAATAGGAGTAAGTTTTCTATTTTCTCCTCTCTTTACCCAATGTTAGATGTTAATATCTTTCTTTTCTTTTTTTAATCGTTTCACTCCGAGCATAACGGTAACGCCACTGATGTGCAGGGGTCTACATAAAAGTAAAAGATTAGCTAGGAAGAGAGCAAAGAGAAAGATGAACCAGTTACAGTGGGTGTCAGAGAAAGGAGCAAGCGAAGGATGGGAATACAGGTGTGATGACAGTTGCAAAGGTGGAGAGAAAGGAAAAGATATACAGGGTGATGTAGAAAGAACTAGAGTCAAGTGGTTAAGAGATGGCTAGTGACATTGCATTTAAATTCCTGGAGGTTGTAGCCATCAGGAAAGCAAGAATATGGTAGCGAATTCCACAGGCGGGAAATGCGAGAAAAGAAGCTGATGGAGTAGAATTGTCGTCTGCATTTGATTGATCTAACTGTGAATTGGTTGGATCCAGTTGCCAGTCTGGTTACACGAGTAAACTCCTGTGGCAGGGGCACTAGTGACTTAAGTTCGTCGGAGTAGAAGCTATGAAAATATTTATAGGACAAAGTGAAGCCACATCCCGTCGGTGAGAAAGTGGCTGATAATAAAGCAAATTTTTTTGACCGCAAATTCTCCTCAAATTCTGATTTCGACTCATCCGGAGTATCCTTACATGAATTTCCACTTAGAACTGAGTCTCTGCTGAATGATATGCAGATAATTGCTTCCATGGTTTCTGCAGTCATCACATATCTGGATCTCTGTAAAGCACGTAGACCCGATGGAATCCTTGTAATAGTCTTTAAAATGTGCTCTCTAACAAGTCCCTGTTCCATTTATACTGTACAAGAAATGTCTCACTGCCTCCTGCCTTTCCTGCTTGTTGGAAATTCGCCTGCGTTCTTCCAGTCTTTAAGAACCCAGGGAAACAGTATGACCCTTCGAACTATCTAACTATTAGCCTACTATCTATTCTTGGCCAAAATTAACTCTGAATTGGTTAAGCATTTTACATTGCTGGACCTCCTTTCAGACAAGCACTATGGCTTTCGCTTCTCTAGATCAACTGCTGACATACCAACGATTATTGCTGTAAATAATGGTTTAAATGTTAACAAACAACTTTTTATAAAATAGCTCGAAAATAACTGTATACTGATGCAGAATTATTTCTCTTCAGTCGCCATTGAAATCAAATAGCAGTTTCCGCGCATCGAATAGCCGTTAAAATGACACATTAAATCAGAAATAATTGACCATACTACCCATAATTCCCCAACAATTAGCATATAAAAATATTCGAGTTACTACTTAACACACTTGGCCTGAAGATTACGTTCAAGCGTGAAACAAACTGTCACCATACGATGTTGACCTCAGTGTCCACTCTTATATTTAAACAGGCTCTATTCCAAGTATTGTTTCACCCATACGTGTAGCGTGCCTTAAAACTATATTTCATTATATCTGTATGTATATGAGTGTGTGTGTGTATATATGTATGTGTCTATATCTGAGCGTATGTGTGTGTTATACGAGAATTTTTCGATGTGGATACGAGTTCATATTGAAGCTGTTCTTTTATCGACAGTCAACTCGCGCATTGTCACTGCAAATGAGACGCGTTTTTAGATTTGATCAAATAGATTTTCTGCCTGTAAAGTATTCCAAGACCAGAAGAACAACACAGAAACTGAAATAAAAATCCAAAGTCATTTACGGCTTCACAAAACAAAGTCGCGATAAATGAAACGAAGTAACATTTCAAGTTCGAGGCAATGATGACCAAAATAAAACTAACGTAGCAAATCGATAGAATGAGAATGTTCTGGAAAACAACGCCTAATCGAGAGGAACATATTTGTGCAGTTCGTGACCGTCTGTTTTCCAAGAGTTGATATCACGAAAAGACAAGTTTCTTGTTTTATCACGAATTACATTTTTACTTATTAGAAAAACTTCTTGTTCTCGATGTATAAAACATTGTTTTGACGTGAACTGGTGTCGCTGGGGATCACCTAGTTTGGTGAGTCTTTCGCTATTTTTGCTTTCATTTAAATATTGTAGTTCAGTTACGATACAAGGTACGATGGGTAAATTGTCGTCACTTTTATGTGCCTTATTTCTTTCTGGTTTTGTCAACTGCACAATATAGTAGGGTCAGTTGGGCACCGTCTGTGAGAAGAAAGCATCATGACGCAATTCACTCAGCCAGAAATTTGTAAAAGGTATATTGTGCTACTTAGCATTCACGCCGGAAGTTCTGATACGAAATTTTCAGAGTGTTTGGGCGTCAATCTATGGACATGGCATAGAGAGAGTTGGATGAGTCTAATTGTGATTACGAATGTACGGCAGCTCGAAAAACTGGTCGTTCTGTTTAGAAAAAAACTTCCGAATTTGTTGGTAAGAGCCTTACACTCAACACGGAGGCCTATATCGAGAGCTATGAGGAGGTAGTGTTACTCTGGATCAAAAGGGTGGCTTCTGGAAGACCCTATGTCTGATAACAGGTCTATTTAATATGCCACACAAGTAGAAGAACCCAGTTATGGCTGTCAGACAATTTCTACAATCACATTATTCCTTTCATCTGATCACCTAACCTCCCAGACTGCAACACACTTGATTATTATGCGAGAAACCAACAAAAGTCCCTAAAACACCAAGAATTAACTGTAGGCAAGGATTGTGGCACCATTCATTAACTTAAACAAGGAGATCGTTCAGAAGAATTGCAGGAGATCCCGAAGTGGTCTGGAGGCCGTAGTTGAAACCAATGACGATTTTATTGAATTACTTTACTCTTTCGTATTTCAGGATAATTTTGTGCAATTTTGGTAAGTATATCTGGTAAAATGAGAACGTGTGGCTGGATAGTTTTGAGATAACAATGGAGATTTGTCTTCTTGTCGTTGTTCAGTGTGATTTTAATGAACTTTTACAGAATAGAAATAATGGAACCTTATTTATTTGTGCGGACTAAACTGGGGAATCAAACTTCCGACGTATGACAGAGATAAATCCACTTGAGGTTAAGATTGAAATTTACGCATCGCAAAGGTGGCGTTGTAACAGGCACACAGAGAGAGAAAGAGAGAGAAACAGACAGACAGTCAGAGAGAGAGATAAGCTTAGAATTTCTCCTTACTCTCACATATAACACTTTTCGCAGGGAGCCGAGTTCGAATTCCAGTCGTGTTCGTTGTATTCACCTACGCACAAATATATTCGCTATGGATTAAATAACAGGACAGATTGGGTCCTATAACCTTTGTTGGCAACCAGTCTACCGCAGAAAGAAACGGCAGCCTGCTGATGGAAAAAATTCTGCCTAGTCAATCCTAAATCAAAAGAGACATGATCGGCCATTAACTGATTGACAATTTCATGTCGGAAATGTGGTTACACAAATAAATAACAAGTCATACTTTAAAGTGAACGACTGCAAATATTGTCTGGTTTGTCGTTATCAGTTGAATTTTGATACGGAATTCTCACTGCATAATGGTTGATCGCTAGAATTAATGTAACGACTGAATTAAGGTGGTTGTATGAATAAAATATAAATTTCTTTATTAAAATAAATGTATTGTCATTACCAGACTACAGACTTATTGATGTACCTCCGAACACTTCGTAATTGTTCTTTTGCCAGGTTATTACAGAATTACCAGCCACAATTTTTTTCCTTCGTCCTCATGTTCTATTCTTCTTCCGTAACTGAAACCCAAAGATATTCCCCATCCCACTATATGGCCTTCCACCGACGCACGGTCATTCTCCTATCCTGGCCCAAGTGACGATTGAACCTTTGAAAGACTTTAGTTTTGTTATCTCTGTGCTTATGAAATGTGAGACGTATCGAATTGGTATAAATTAATAATGCTAGAAGAAAAGCCTCAAACTTTCTTTCTCGTCGCTATATATATATATATATATATATATATATATATATATATATATATATAGCTTCCGATGAAAATTCTATTTAATCGTTTCTCTCGAGACGAGAATTGAACCAAATTCAGATATTCAACACTGTAGCGATGTGCAGAAGACCTTTTGAAACGCCTTCATACATGTTAGAAAGTGGATAAACTGAGAAAGAGGAACTTGCATTCTATTGTCTTACATTTTAAGAAAAGGTACGAAGGAAGTTTCCGAAAAGTCAATATTGGCCAGCGGGATCCCCGATACCGAAAAACCAGTCATCTTTTCCAGCACCTTTCTATTATTGTTGAGTCAGTCGGTTAAATGCCATATGTGATACGCCCTTGGGAGATCATGTCTCGAAAGAGATGTGACTGACTAGGCAGATGATTTTCTGGCAGGATGTTGCTATTACATTCTACAGTAGACTGGTTGGTAGCCAAGGCTATAGAGCCCAATGTTTGCTGTTATTTAACCAATAAGTGGAGAGAACAGACGGATTAATACCTAGGTATTAATACTAGTACAACAGATGGTTTATAAGATATAAGTATAATACATATATATATATGCTTTACAAGGTATAATAGGTGCTTTAAATGTTGTAAAATATAAACAAATCGCATAAAACACAGACACAAGCTAAGGAAGTGGGTGGCGAAATATCAGAAACTAAATCTGAATATTTCATACCTGAAAAAAAACGCATGCAGTGGATATCGGCTCGAAACGAGAAATCGGAGAACCAATTTCGAATTTCAGTTGAATTTCTTACATTCACTTACGCATAAATACTCTTGGGAAAGGTATTAATCCATCTCTACTCTCTCCAGCTATGAGTTAAACAGCAAGACAGAGAGGGTTCTTTAACCTTGATTGACAACCGATCTAACGCAAAACGTAATGGCAACCTATTGCGGTAAAATTGCCCAGTCAGTCATGTCTATTTCGAGACATGATCACCCAAGCGTGTATCACGTATGGCACTTCACTGACTGAATTTACTCTCAAAATGATTCCTTCTGATTTGCGGCTAATTTTCTGCTGCTAATCAGTCTCTTTATACATTTCCATAGCACAAATGCTCTGTGCATTAATGCTCTGTGCATTAATGCTCTGTGCATTAAATCTGGCCTCCAAGACAAGTTAACTAACCCAACATTACAGCAGATGCCTAAGTGTGTGTATAGATGTATACATTATGTATGCTTACTGATATGTGTGCGTGTGTAGACCAAACATTTATTTCTTTTCTACGTGTGTTCGCATGCATGTGACCTGTGGCGCTGACTTGCTCAGAGTGAATAGCACAAAGGCAAAGAGAAACGGGATTCACGATTCGAGGCGTTTTCAATTCGATCAGTTAATGTCAAACAGCGAAATACAAAGTAGATGTTTTTTCATCGATGACGCCCTTAGCAATCCTTTAAGACTGTTGTACTGTTAAACTGAAATACACTTTGACCGCTAATTTTTGTTGATTTTAATCAACCTAAGTTCATTCAGTACGTTCTTTTTCTATTTTTCTTTTCTGAAGCAAACAAAATCACAACGTGCTCAAAGGGAAATCATATTTCCTTGACCTTTTATCGAGGAGCAAAAAGAACGGAAAGTAGCCGCTAAGGAAACTAATGAATCATGTAGAGTTCTTTTTTTCCTTTCATTTTCCTTCTTTCTACATGTTTTTCATTTCTTTTTTAATGTATTTTAATGTCTTCGTTACAAGTTTTGCTCATATGGAAACATTCAAGCATAAACATAACTTCTGAACCATCCTAATTTGTTTAGTATAACACAATGAGTTTTCTAAAGTTGTTTTTAACCCCTGGATATCAAGAAACGAGTTTTAATTATAAAACTGAACTCATCTGGCTATAAATCATATCTCTTTAGTTGATCTGTAGCCCAATTACACATACACTATAAATTATTAAACAAGAAATAACCATTTTTGTGATGTTCTTGTAATTCCTAGTTAGTGTGTTGGTTAATAAAATAATCCCATCTCCCCTCTCGCTTGTAACCATCCATTACAATAAAATTTAGCTTTTGCCAATTACCTCAATATTCTCTTGCACATTGGAAAAATAGTTTTTATTCCATTTATTTTAAATGCCATTAAATATGGAATCGTTTTTAAGAATAAATTCTGGATTCTTTTCTTTCATTTTTACAATTATTGATGTCACTGGAAATTGTTAGAAATTTGTATTTTCTTTGGTTTGTTTTGATTAGTTTTGCTTAGTGGCTGTGGTAATAAAATAAGCACCTTCCATCTCCCCTCTTGCTTGTAACCATCCATCACAGTTAGACAAATGTTTTTCAGCACTTATGATGAATTAATCAAATAATTGTTAACATATTACAGTAAAGAGCGTCTGCAACGGGGATTATCTAGCCACTCTAGTAGACTGGCATTTTTCAATATGAATGGCACGCCATACATACAGTTACCTTAACTTGTACAATTTCCATAAAGACAAATAGATTACGTTATGTTGGTGCTCTCTGCTATCAGACGTGTTGATATATTATACATGTTACACATGCTATGCATTTGAAAATATATATAAATTGAACATGTAAAAATGACGGTAGCTAGACATTAAAATTGTTTTTAATGATTCCTCTAAAGTTTTGTTACTGGCAAATCTTTTCCTTCTTTCAACTGAGGACCACTCACATTTTTCACTTCCCTCTTTTGTTCCTTTGCAAAGCCATGTATTTCTAGTTTCTCTTTGCAGCATTTTTCCGCAAGAAAAACAGGGAATTATCGGTCTGCTCTGTTAAAACTTCGATAACTAAACAATTTTCAATCTTGTCCGTATCTAATGTTTTCCACATCTCTTGACAGGTTACACTACATTTTTACATCTAATCACGTATGTGCCGAGGAAAATGAAACTTGCGACCAAAGCAGCTGTCGAAGATCTTCAGTAGCACCGGGTGGGGGTATATGGGAAGACATTATCCTATCGAAACAGCATTTCTTCTTCCTGTTCCAAGTGTACCATCAGAATAGTTTAAACAATTTTCGGGACAGATATGGCATACATAACCGTTCTCTACCCAAACACAAAAAGAATGCAAGAGTTGTAACTTATTGCAAGCAACACCATCATGTCAAGGATTGGCTCTGTCTATAGAGGGCAAATACACCCTGAGATATATTACACCTGATCTACATCATATGCTCAAACGACCATCACTTTCCTAACCCTGAAAGTAAAGAATACCATTCGATCACTCTGGTGAAACCTCCTCCTCTGTCACTATCTGCACTATCTATCTATCTATATATATATATATATATATATATATATATATATAAGTGTGTGTGTGATCGTATTGTGTCGCATATAGAATATTGTCTAAAGACACGCCTATTCATTGTCCTGATGCAAATAAACGATTCCTAGCTATGCGTGTTGATAACCCAAGGACCGCACTTGCATTGAGTTGTACTGTCACTGTTGCTAATAGAATGCGTCGATTTTGGCGAATGTTTCTACTACAAGGCTGTTGATAAGCAGCTCCATGGGTGTAAAGAATATCTACCTGACTACCATTAACAACATCAAAGCGTTACGAAATCATTGTCCAAAAGGATCACATCTCGCTTCTCGAAGGTTCACAACTGCGCTCTTCTCAAACGATTCAAATTTAACAAAAACTCTCTACGAGTACAACTCGGTCGCATGAACTCTAGCCTCTTTCACCTTTTTCTTATGCAGCATGTGACACACCATCTAAAGCACAAGATGTCAGACAAATTTGAAAATATCATCAGAATATTTGTCCCTGGCCTAGAATAGATATCATTGTATAAAGCATCGTCCTGCAGCATTTGCTATTTTTATTTGGTTTTATTTTCCGCTCTTATATGTTCAGCTTAAACAAGACGTCCGAGGGTTAAACCATTTAGTGCAAAACTGTTTCTAATTTTTGGTACCTCACTTTACACACACACACGCACGCGCGCGCATATATATATATATATATATATATATATTTATATATATACTAGCAGTATAGCCCGGCGTTGCTCGTGTTTAATGAAAGCTTTAAAACTAATCCATGGACGTTGGCATGAAAAGCAATAGTTGTTTCCATTTAAAGCGAAACCGTAGACTGAAAGAAAAATGAATGGATGTAAGTCAAATTTTGATTTCCTGGTATCGATATCAAATTTTCTGCACTTTTGTAAGAATTGCAACCTGGAAACTTCAGAATATTGTTTCTTATGTTTTTGTCTATGAGTGTATCAAATTTGATTAAAATCGGACCACTCCTTCTCTAACCCGATTTTTTCGATTATCGATTTTCGATATTTATTAGGGGTACCTCGACACAAAACCTAGCTAAGAACACTTGCAGACGCTTATAGTACAACTGCGTAAATTTTCAAGAAAATCGGTTCAGCCATTTTGGTGACTATAGGTAACGGACACACACACACAGAGACACACACACACACAGACAAAGTTCTCTTTATAGATAAGTTTGAATATATATATATATATATATATATATATATATATATATATATATATATATATATACTACCGGCCATAATTATTAGACAACCCCAGTTTATTTAATAAAAATGATGTATTTCATACTATTTTCAGTATTTATTGCCAAGTGGATAACTGTACATGAAAATAGAATGTTTCTTTTGTTTATACTATACAATAACATGTGCATCAAATGAACTGTTCTAATGTCCAGTTTTTGTGGTCTTTTCCTAATGCCAGTCTTTCTTCTTCTTGGCTGGCCGAAAAAAGGCTTCCTGGCTGACTTGTAAAATTTTGCAAAGTAAAATGGCAACCTACTGCGGGATAATCTTCTGCCCAGTCAGTCATGTCTCGAAAAAGACATGATCACCCAAAGCGTATATCACGTATGGCACTGAATAATATCAAGAAAACCATTCTATTTTTATTTAGAATTATTCATTTGCCAATAAATACTAAAAATAGTATGAAATACATCATCTTTTTATGACCCGTAGTATATATATATATATATATATATAAGAAAATGAAAGAACAGGTAGATTAAAACCCACTGTTCAAGTATTTACTTTTATAAAGAGTACTTGATACAAAATGTTTCAGAACAATACTGTTCTTCTTCAGGTGATAATTTAAAATAAAATGTAAAAACGATTTGTTTATAAATATCAGATTAATTCATGGTTATTTAGAAACTGGAGGGGTAGTAGGAGAGGATGTAGGTAAAGAATATGCCTGTCAATATGGGGTCTAAGGGTCGGTAGAGTATATGGATGTCAATATTCTATCAAAAATGAGAATTAGAATGGAGTTGAAGATTTAGGTCACGAAAGGAAGTAGAATTGTCTGGTCTCAGGGTAAATCACTTTTTAAAATTAGAATTAAATAATTCTGATGTACTAAGGTATATTTTAGTTAAAAAAAACCAAACAAATTAGTATTGTGTGTGTCATTTATTTTAGTAAAATAATTTTAAATTTTTAAGTTATATTGGAGCATTAATTATAAAGGAAACATTGTAATTAATTAAATTTTAAAGAAAACTATTTTTCATAGTGAGACCATATACTGTTTAAACTAGCAGTATAGCACGGCGTTGCTCGGGTGTAATGAAAGCTTTAAAACTAATCCATGGTCCTGGAGCTCAGACTCTTTGGACGTTGGCACGAAAGACTAAAAAGCAATAGTTGTTTCCAGTTAAAGCGAAATCGTAGACTGAAAGAAAAATCAATGGATGTAAATTAAATTTTGATTTCCTGGTATCGATATCAAATAAGTTTTTTTCGTCGTAAACTGGATTTTGAAGGCTAAATAAGTCCTCTGAGTAAATGGTATCATGGCTGATACTAAGAACTACAATTATACCTACTTAGAGTCAAACCCGAAGCAAAAACTAAAATAAAAGGGCTGAAAAAAATACAGACATACAGGCAGATAAACAGACACACACACAACCATCTTGCCTTTTATATATATATATATATTATCGATTTTCTGCACTATTGTAAGAACTACAACGTTGAAACTTCTGAATATCGTTTCTTATGTCTTTGTCTATGAATGTATCAAATTTGATTAAAATCGGACCACTCCTTCTCTAACCCGATTTTTTCGATTATCAATATTCGATATTTATTGGGGGTACCTTGACACATAACCTAGCTAAGAACACTTGCAGACGCTTATAGTACAACTGTGTAAATTTTCAAGAAAATCGGTTCAGCTGTTTCGGAGTCTATAGGTAACGGACACACACACAGACAGAGACAAAGTTCCATTTATAAATAAGTTTAGATCTGTAAACAATCATTCTTAGCAGCAACATGTCCAATTTTAGGCTTTTTTTAATTAGATTTTGTACGACCACATGAGTAAAGGGGCTGAAATATTTAGGTTAGAATTTGGATTAAATAATTATGCTATAATTAGGAATATTGTAGTTAAGAAAACCAATTAAGCAATGTTTGGGTCATTTATTTTAGTAAAATAAGTTTTAATTGAATTTTGATATTCGTGACATCTAATATTTATTTTTAACTTAATTCTTAATAATTAATCTAAAATTAATATTCCGTAAAATAGTTGCTTTTCCTTCTTATTAGCCATATAACTTAATTATATAATAACTTCCCGTTCTTAAATCTCTTTTCATTCCCAAGATATTTTTTAATTTAAGTTATTTAACCAATATGCTTTGATATTAACATTATTTGGGACCCTTTTAATTGTAACCTTGAAACCTTGTAATGCCGTTATGTTGTCTGACCCATTTCTTTCTTATATATATATATATATATATATATATTTTATTTTGTATTTATTTTAATGTATCTCTTTTCTCTACTTTCACAAAGTGTTAACTTACAGTTCCTACGGCAAGATTGTGCCATGTTTTTTCTTTTTTCTTATTTTTATTTTCTTTCTTTCAAAAGATTCCGCGCCAAGATTCGGAATCCCAGTCCATTGTAATTTGCACATTTAATAGCATTTCTAAGATGAGTGACACTGAAGTCTCATGTTCGAGTGGCTGAATCAAGAAAAAATGCTGAAGTAGACCAGACGGAACACACGACGGTTGGATAATAACTTCCACAAAGCCTTTGTTTCCCAAGTAACAATAAAGAGAAACCCCGCAAATAGATCCAATCTCGTCATCCAGCGTAAGACATAATTGAGAAGAGTAATGCGCCCTTGTAAAGCCAAATATTAAACATTAAGAATAAATTAATTTTTGTTGGAAGAAAATGAGTTTGAAGCCTTGACTTAAAATTGGGAATTTATTTTAGACCGTATCACAGCGGCGTCATTTCTTTTCTCTCCTTTTCGCCTTGACCTGTGTTTTTCTCTGTTTTAATTTCGTAATAAATTACTGATGATTGCAAAAACAACACATCTGAGGCTAAATAGTTTCATAGTGAGCTGAATCAATATAAAACTGGGAATGTTTTTGATGATAGACACATTCGAAATAGGAATCTGATTTATTTCTCTAACGACGAACAGAAAATAAATCTATAGTAACTTTACTTGACATGATTATCAGTTGCAACAACACAAAACAATGATTTTTTTTTCAAATTTCTTCTTACAAATAATTTTTTTCAAAATCCCTTGACAATGCACATATTTCTCCTACACATGAGATATGTGCATCGCAGTGAATCTTTAAAATCGCGCATCAGTTTCCATTGACTATTTTGTAGTCAGATGTCATAAAAGTCATGAATTGCCACGAAAGTTAACGTTAAACACAGATAAAATAAGTGAAAGAAAAATATTTCACGATAGAATGTGATTACAGACGAAAAAGTAAGGTGGGAAAACAATGAAGTCAAACTGTGAAGTTTGAAGATTGTAAAAAAAGAAAAAATAAAGCATAAAAAACCACCGTGCTCTTTTGAACTTGGCTATTAATGATTGTTTCCATTTGGGTTAGTTTTTCTTCTGTTGTCTTCTCTTTTGCTGAGAGTTGACTCTGCTTGATAAGAAATAAAAAACAACAATTATGAAATAGAAAATGTTCTTTACTCTTACTTTTCCAGTTAACTTGTTTGTCTTCTTTATTCTTTGTTGTCATTCGTCGGCTGAGACGGTATAAATTTCTCGGTAGTTTTCGTCTTCTTTTCTGCAATACGTCGATGTGACCATGTTACCCAGAAATCCTTGCTTCGGTCACTAAGACTTGTACTTCCGGTTTCAGAACATTCCAGTGTCTACTGATTTCCAAAGATTCACAAGTGTCGAAGAATTTTCTTATTCTTGATTGGCCAAATCTTAGAAAAGGAAATAAATATAAAAATAAACAAAAACGATGAAAAGATTTTATCTAAACTGATTCAATTTTGACAATGTCAGAAAAAGTTTCCTTCATAATTTTTTAAATAAAAAAAAAACTATGGTTTTTATTCTAATAAACATTTTCGAAATTTTTGGCTTAAAGGAATAACAAATCTATAGACAACAACAAATCTCTGTTTTAAAGTCTAATAAAAATGTCTGCCAAGAAAGATAAGGACAAAAACAAAATGTATGACAAACACATCTGAATTTACGATCAATATTAAAAATGTAACAAAGAAAAAGGAAATTATTTTTCAGTAATTTGTGTTTAATTTTAAATCTTCGTGTTTATTTTGGTTGAGCTAATCATTTATTTTTTTCTTTCGGATGAAGATTTCTTATCCCCCATTACACCAACTAGCAAATCTCATAACGTGACTATTTATTCCATTCGTGTAAAGACGTTCTGAAATAATTATTTTTTACTACAGGAAGTTTAAGAAGTTTAATTAAAATTCTAAACAACTAGAGATTAATATTAATAATATTAATATTAATAATATTAATATTAATAATATTAATAATAATGTGGCATCGCAAGATGGCGACATGACTTGTTTTCATTGTGATTTGAAAAGATTATTAACCGCAACCAACAAATATGCGAATCATATTCATGGCAGCCCTAAAATATGGAAATTGAAAAATATCATGATCATGGCTAATTCTCACACCTTGCGTAGATTACATTCTGTGCAGTGACCACAGTTGTTTTTTTTTCTTTTCTTTTTTCTTTCTAATTTCATAGCATCGCATACGTTTTCCTCTTCTTACTGTACTATATAAAGCAAATAATAATAATAATAATAAATGCCCTGATACTACACCAGGTAGGGATCTCCTGGCTTCTGATCCTAATTGATTTGTGTGTTAATATGAACAATGGTTTGTGTTGGTACAATCAAGAACTGCATCAAAATACAACTCAATAAAATGTCTGGTGACTCTGCATAAAATCCCCAAAACAGTGCTTACCAGTACTGTGTGGATATTGCGAAGGATATTGTCAATGGAATTGTTCAATGGTATGGTTCAGATAAAGAGTATGTCCATCTCTTCAACCTTCTGTTTGGTCATCTCGACGTGGTGCAATGGTTAGCAAGCTTGTCTCGCTAGAATTGTCATAATGGAGAAGTAAGTTCGATACTGCCCCATGATTTCAGCCTTGTACTACATCTAAGCTGTGCTTAGAAAATTACCGTTTCAGCCTTCTCTTCCTGTAATGACTTGACAATAGATTTTCTCAAGTGGAAATCAAATAGAATTAGTAATAATAACTATTTATTTTAACAAAACATACATATTTCTTCTTGAAAAGGAATGCCATACTACCGCTTGAACAAAAAGGGTGCAAACGTGGCAGTTACAGATGTAAATACCAGTTACTTATTAATATAATGATCTTGGAAAACTTCTTCAATGCAAAGAAAAATCTTAGTACCACCTGGATAGATTATCGTAAGGCATTCGATAGTGTACCACATTTCTGGATCTTAAAGACTTTAGATATGTTCAAGGTATCACTCGTTATCATCAATTTCCTTAAACAATGTTTGTCGATATGGAAAATAACACTTTACCTCAATTATGTAAATGGAACCTATCAGTTTGATGAAATAAACATAAACAGAGGAATATTTCAAGGTAACCGATATCAGGCGAGCGTATTGACCTCGCGAATATTTGTATTTGTGAAAAGAGCAAAGACAATGAGACAGAGGCGAATATGTTGAGTTTCAATGTTAATTTTATTGTGAAGTAGGAAGTCGGAAAAGGCTGAAACGTCGGCAGTGATTGACAGGGTCAGCTCAGGCTGGAATGTTCTCGTCGGTCGGCAGGAAGGCCGTCAGCGTCTGGTATGAAAGGCTGAGAAGTCGTCAGCGTCTGGCAAGATCGACCCAGGCTAGAACGTCGTCGTCGGTCGGTGGGAAACGTCGTCAGAGTCTAGCATAAACGGCACAGGCTGCGATGTCGTCGTCGGTTGGCAGGAACATCGTCAGCGTCTGGTATGAAAGGCACAGGCTGGAAAGTCGTCAGCTTCTGGCAGGATCAACACAGGCTGAAACGTCGTCGGCAGTCAGGAAACGTCGCATGTACGGCTCAGGCGGGAAAGTTGTCGTGACCGTCAGGAACGGCGCAAGCGAGAAGTCGTCGCTAGTCGGCAGGAACGTCGTAGGCTGTAAGGTTGAGGTCGAATCTTGGCTGCAATTAAACGTAGTCCGAGGAGGATAGGTTCGGCTGCGGCCTATCACGTGTATATACTCAGGCAGGTGGGCGAGCTAGCATGTGTGCGCTGCGGATGTGACTGGCTCGTGTTTTGCTTTCTCTGCAAGATTCAACCGCGGTTAAACGAGATCTCTGCAAGCTAACACAGGCGAAAGCCACACGATCGGACTTGAACAGTCGTCGCCTTCTTTGCCGGATCAACCGTGGGTAACCGTATCTCAAACGGATTAGACCGTTCCATCTCCGAAGCAGAGTCAAGCCTAAAGCGTGACCGGCTGCTAACTAAAACGTCATGCACTCCAGGAATCAACCCCGGCTAGCGGGATCGCAAACGAAGCGTACACCTAGCTGGAGGTGGCCGGAGAGCGGGATACGAGTACCTGAGAACAGATACTGCATATGCTCCTACTTCCTGGGCCACGTACAGCGATTCTGACGAGAAAAACGCTGATAATAAAGGATCATCTCCTGGTTACTGATTTTTAAATACTAGGTCAAGGTCGCCCACTTGTTAAAAATCATAACCAGCAAGAGCATTAGGCTGCGACAACTCTTTGTCTCCCTTGCTATTTTGCATATCACTAATAGCATTAACCAGCCAACTTAACAAGACAGAATGTGGTTATAAAATAACTCAAAAGAAAATAAGCCATCTATTTTACAAGGATGAATTAAAGTTGTAGGATAGAACTGACAATGAGCTGGAAGGTCTTCTGCAAACTGTCAAACGCTTCAGTAAAAACATTGGAATTAAATTTAATTTGGATAAATGTGTTAAAGCCACAGTTTTACGAGGATCACTTCAACAAACATCCTCTGTTAGCTTAGACCCTGTTGTAACAATAAAAGATTTAGAGCAAGAAGCTTATAAGTACCTAGATATAAATGAGAGTGAAAAACTTCATCATAAGAAAATGAAAGAAATAGTTCGTAAAGAGTACTATAGATGTTTACGACTGATACTAAAAACTGAATTGAATTCTCAGAACAGAATTATGGCCATTAATTTCCTTGCCATCCCAGTGGTCTAATATAGTTTCAACATCTTCAACTGGACTCTAAATGACATCAGTCGAATGGATTCTAAGAGAAGAAAGCTTCTTTCTAAGCATAAGATGCATCATCCATAGGCTGATGTAGTCCGTCTATGCATACCCCGTAAAGAACGTGGAAGAGGTCTTATTCAGCTAGAATTGTCATACAAGACAACTATTAGCTTACTAACATACATGAAAACAAAAATAGACTGGATAATACAATTAGAAAAACATGAAAACAGAAAGAAAAAATATTCAATAATGAAAGAAGGCAGTAAATACAAACAAGATTTACAGTTAGTAGATTCTGTAGAAAAGCAAAACAGAAGCCAAGAACCAACTATTGCGGCAAAAAATATGAAAATGAAAGCCAAAGATAGAGCTCTTGAACAGACGTAACAACGCTGGCAAAACAAACCTCTCCATGGCCAATATCCAGAACGTGCTAATAAACCCAACGTTGATAAAGTTAATACTCATCGATGGTTGCAAGCATCTGGATTAAAGTCTGAAACTGAAGGCTATATTCTTGCAGCGCAAGACCAGCGTCTTCTCATTAGGAACTTTCAGGCAAATATCATACATAATAATGTGGATCCAAAATGCAGGTTCTGTGACAAATACCAGGAAATCACAGACCATCTAATCTCAGGATGTTCTGTACTTGTCGCAAATGGATATAAAAATCGCCACGATAGAGGGGGGGTTGCAATATTAACACTGGACAATGTGCAAAGATATGTAAACAAATGGAAGATATGTAAACAAACACTGGTATGAACATCACATAGCATCGGTTACAGAAATAGATGTCACCATTCTATGGGATTACATAATCTTCACAGACAAGAAAATTGAAGCAAATAGTCTGGACATTATTGTTAAAAACTGAAAAAAATGCCTGCGAATTGTTATGGCTTGTCCAGCGGATTGTAACATAGCAACCAAGGAATTTGAAAAACTATCAAAATATAAAGACCTGGAAATTGAAATAGAAAAAATGTGGAAATTGAAAACAAAAATCGTGCTAATGATAGTAGGTGCACTTGGTATGATAGAAAAATGGAACAAAACAACACATTGAAAGAATCCCTGGAAACCCCAGCTTAAGACATATACAAAAATGTCTTGATAAGTACAGCCCATACACTAAGGAGAACTTTGTCTATGTAACGCTATGTAATGTTATGAGAGATAGAGACAACATGAAATGGAGCCATAACAACACATCACGACCTACCTTATGTCTTTCCGCAGACTTGGTAGGTAGTGTGGCCATAGCAGTAATCGAATTATAATAAAAATGACATAATAATAATAAGAGTAATAACTTCTGATCTCCAAGTGGTTGAAGGTGTTCACATCTACATGTTTTACCTTGATAAATATTATTTTCAGCACCACACAAATACTTGGGCTTAATCAAGAGTTGCTCGGGGCTGATGCACTATGTTCTTTCCATGAACAACAATAATAGCGTAGCATCATGAAGATATATTGATAGAGTTGTTTTATCAATTTCGAAGGATAAGAGAACCAAGATGACTTTTGAAACATACCCTGGTACTTATGAAACATCTTCAATTCAGAGAGGAACTTGTCTCGGCAGAACGGCTTACCCAGCCTGAAGAGATTTCTAACTGAGTACCACCTGCAAGGTCATGCGCTGCTATTATCCATTCATTCTGTTTTATCATACTGCACCGATTTGGCTGTGACGTACCTTTATCAGACTGGATGTCATGATGAGTATGTTGGGCTGCGTATATTTGTTGACGTGCTGTTTTCTCACTTAATAATAATAATGTGACACCTGGCCCGGCTGGCTCGATCGCTGACCCCTTGACGATCACGGAACCTGAGTGAGGGTTGATGCTGTCGAACACGGCATGACGACGCT
Organism: Ascarosepion bandense; assembly: GCA_037127315.1. Taxonomy (NCBI): domain Eukaryota; kingdom Metazoa; phylum Mollusca; class Cephalopoda; order Sepiida; family Sepiidae; genus Ascarosepion; species Ascarosepion bandense. The sequence continues at coordinate 208,144 of JBBBDQ010000595.1, read as the reverse complement.
CTCGAGTCGCTAATTGTGATGCTGGCCTCGTCACAGCAGCTGGTCCTCAAGACGTCTATTACAACAGTGAATTTTTCTCCCCACGCTGTGTATTTTGATCTCAGGAAAGACATGTTGAAAACCCTCTAGCCGTTTCTCTACCACCTCAAACTAGACCGGACACTCGTGTACACTTGTGTTGATAAAATAAAATACGGCACCAAAATAAATAAATAAATAGTTGAATAGGTTCGAAGACGCCTGGATGAGTTACGGAAAAGTCTTTATATATATTTAAAAATAATTAACAACAAAAGCAGAATGTACAATCGTCGAATTCAATTTTCACAACGGAGCGAAAGATTCGTTTAAAATAATCAGAGCTTTCAATTTTCTCAATTTCTTTTAAAACAAAAAATTCTTTCAGGGCTCTCTATCGAAGCTTTATGGAAATAGCCGAAGTGGAGTAGTGGGTTGGTGATGATTCGTCTTGCCTCTTTCGCTCGGCAGCTCTAACTTAACTTGGCTCTTTCTGTTTCTATACATCTTCAGTTAGGATTCTATCAGAGGCGCATTTTTCGACTTTAACTCTTTTAAGTTGATCGGCGGCAGGCTTTTTTATGTTTCTTTATATCTTCAGCCATGAGTTCTATGTCTCTACGACTGGCACCTAATCGGCATGGTTCCCAGTTGGGAACTTTTTTTCTTCAGTAGTTACATCTCGACTGCAACTTAACGAACTTCAACAACAACTGATTTTGCTACTCGGGGTTCCAATTTTTATACTTGTCCCAAATTATCTTGGGAGATGCGGAGAGACCTGGGGTATCTTATGCAAATCACATTTTTGACCAATGAGATTACTTCCACCTACACATCTCGATATGGGGAGTTTTGGTTCAACGAATAAGGCAACAACACCTCCTATGACGTAATTTCTCTTCGTCTTCTTCTTAATTCAACTGATTATGTCAGCAAATCCAGCCTTTAGCTTGGAAACTTTAACTCCAGTGAGATTTATAATTCGTTTTTATTCTCATAGTCAAAGCTTCGGCCTTCTTAACTTCATCAAAAGTTTTTGACTTTTGCTATTTTTCACTTCCACTGGCCGAGAATCCGCAAAAAAATGTATTTTTTCCTTTCTCCCCAATTTTCAGCTAGTTTTCTATTTTCCGGATTTTACAAGCATCCAAGTATTAAATATTTCTAATCGGAACTCATATTGCGACTTACAATAAACTGCAAAATCACCAATACCACTAATGATAATTTCTTTCGCTCCGTCATATTAAACTAAGAATTACATTTTTTCATGTGTAGAAATAGGGTTACAATAATAATAATAATAATAATAATAATAAGAAGAAGAAGAAGAAGAAGAAGAAGAAGAAGAAGAAGAATTGTTGAATAGAGCGGACAACAACAAATTGAATTAAAATGTGTCAATTCAGACCTCCGTTGTAAATAATAAAATAAATTCATCTTTAGATTTAGTCAAGAGTGTATCGTCAATCAAATGCTCAATATGCAAATGAAACAATAAATGGCAAGAATGATGGTATGGACGTCGCGAATGGGATGTATCATGTGATACACGAATGGGATGTATCATGTGATACACGAATGGGATGTATCATGTGATACACACGCTGTTCTCATCAGAATCTGGTCGGATTCTTTCGGCATCGGCTCAAGATAAAGTTTGAAACCAATACAAGGCGTTTGTTGTCGACATATTTTAGCAAAAGGTGAGTGAAAGTGAAGGGCCTAGTTCGAGATCCCGGGGTCAAGGCATGGTTTTCTTTTTGATGAAATGCGAAAGTTTCCTCCCGAACACTCCTCTATTTAAAATAGACCCTCTTTGTTTACTTAGTAAATGTGAGTAAGTGTCGTTTCCGGCTTTCTTTTTTGCTATGATCCATGTCGATATTCCCAACCTCCCCAGTTTGTTTTTAACACCCTTTTTCATCTCAACTGAGCCAATCTTTTATTTTTCCACTCCAACATTTATTTTTATCCTTCTTATCTTCTTTAGTGAGTAAGCTTCTTGATTCTGCCTATGGGCAGAATACAGTAGCCACTTTTATTCTTGTAGGATAGACGAGCCCTACTAACATTTGTTATATTTAGTTTGAATGTTTTGTTATATTTTAGTTTCGTTTTCTGGATTCATTCCCTCTCTCCTAATCACCTCCAATTTCATGATCATTTGAATTTTATAGATTTTGTTGAAGAAAACAAAAGACGTTTGTATTTTTTGTACATAATGAAATTTTTATGCCATGGGTCGTTTTTGTTTTTTGTTTTTTCTTCTTCTTTGACCTTGTGTCACAATTAGTGTAAAAGTGTATCAATAAATAATCATTACTTGACTCGATTTTCAAATCATTCTCTGTTTGGCTCTAACCACTTTTAGGTTTTCAGCTTCATTTCATTATTCTAAAGCTGTGGCGAGGTTGGTTAACTGGTGAGGTCTTACCCTAAATATCATTTCAGTAATTTTCAGTTTTCAGCCAGTTCCAGTTATTGTTAAATAATTCTTTATCAAATTTACGTATTTGTGCTTCTCAAGGACTTTTAGGGCATGCTCGTGTTGTTTCTTTTAACATTCTGAATTGAATAGTTAAAAACAAACATTTAAGTAATTTTAATCGGCAATACGTGTATTGTAATATAACAACAAGTAGAAGCTTATAAAGCTTTATTAGATTTTGTAGGGATTCTTCCGGTTGTGTGTGTGTGTGTGTGTGTGTGTGTGTGTGTGTGTGTGTGTGTGTGTGTGTGTGTGTGTGTGTGTGTGTGTTCGGCATTGTATTGAGTGAAACTAACAAACACAAGGTTCGAAGTAACTATTTAACAGCTTTTATTCGTGGTCAAAAGGAAAATGCAAAATAGTGAAATCTTACAGAAAAAAAGAGTTGGGTTTCATAGTTATTCCCTTTGGTAGATGCTTTGGAGTGAAAGATTTCTTTGCTTGTTCCTACGAAAAACAAGTAATGTCAGGTTAAGCTGCTAGAACAGGCCTCATGTTTTCTGCAACAAGGGTTGCGAGTAGTTCTTCGAACTGGCCTTGAAGGTAGCGGCCACTGAAAAAGAAAAGTGGAAAAAGGCAATGAATAGCGTTCGGTCAGCGTTTTTAGAAGTTCTAGGACTTCTGATTGTTTCCTGCTGATTACTTTCGTTTTTTTTTTGTTTTGTTTTTTTGTTTTGTTGTTGTTGTTTTTTTACTACTGAATTGAACAAATTAAGGAAGCCCCTACATTAAAGCATTATATTTATGGTAATGGATAGTTACGAGCGAAAAGGGGAGATGGGGTGTGCTTATTTATTAACACACGTATATATTCATTTTTTACAGGATTATTGTTTAAGATATCCAGGAACTTCGAGTTATGAATTAAGATTGAACAGGAATTGTGTACATATCAATTCACAACTAAAACTGATAACAAATCCCTAATTTACCAGAAGCTGTTTCGATGAATTAAGTGTTGAAAGACTTCATTTATTAGGTGAGACAGGAAACGACATTAGAAACGAGATTATCTTTTTAAAACATTACCTCTGTGATTTCTGTGAGCTTCTAACTTAGGCATTCGTGTTAGAAATACAGAAAAAGTATGGTTATATATACATTTGGGTGGAGAAAAGATAATGAACGCCCCGTACACCATGAACCGAAATAGATACTAAATATGGAACACGCATGCGTCGTATAACTACCGGACGGATAAAGCGGTGAGTCATGAAAATCCTTCAATCAGTTTGGCAAACAATTAAGTGTGGTACAAAAGCAACGAAAAACTATCAGCTTGAAACAGCTTCAAGTTATATGAATAGAAGATGAATCGTCATAGTAAAAGCTAAATGCAGAAAGAAATGTTCACGTTGGTTGAAAAGTTCGATTGCACCAAACGAAGGTATTTTCTTCTTGGATATTGCGAACACTGAGATCAATATATTATTTTACACTGTTTTCCTAAAAGTGCAACGGACACTGGGATGAGTTGATCTAGAAAAAAACAAATATAATCGGTTAAAGCGTTGTTCGTTTTCTGACAAAGCCTTGTTGATTTCTAATGGCAATACGAAACTATTGACGTCACAGCCTTGAATTTGATATTGTTTTTGGCCCTTTAAGTCCACACGGATATAAATTTACACTCAAACGCAAACTCACAAACCTACACGCATAGACTTACACGCATAGTACAGACAAAAATACATTAAAAGAATCGGCCGATTTTAACTTGGGTACAATGTGTTGAGGTTTCTGGGACACAAAATGAAGAAAGAGGGCTTGGAGAACTTAATACTCACGAAACGGATAAAGGGAAAGGGAGACAGGTGGAAGCAACGCGAGACGTACTTGATAAACTTCAGCAGGTGGATGGCGAAACAGGGTTTGGGAGAGACACAAGAGGAAAAAAAATGAAGAGCGACAAGGGAAAGGGTAAGTGAAAATCTATGATAGCCTACGTCCTGAAAGGACACGGCATAGAGCTGAGAGCGAGTAGAGATCACTATAAAATTTTCAAGACTTTTATGATCTTGTAACGTCGTTTTTGAGTTAATATGCTGTTCACCGAGTAAAAGGATCGAGTAGAGTGTTACTGTGTGGTGCTGTATGAATGTAAGAAAATGTAAGAAATGAAGTTCATGGTGCTATTCAAAAAAGGTGATGGTTAACTCTAGATTTCAAGATGTCCAGATTGTAGTGATCGGGAAAACATCCTGCCAGGAGTTTGTCCCACAAAGCAGAAGTTCTCGGTAAGAAGCTGTCCGAGTAGTTAAATAGTTGAATTTAAGTAGCATATCAGCACTAAATAACCTCTGTGGGTTATTTAGTGCCGAAATCTAAATACTCCGCGTGTAATTTTATGCTTTCAATTACAGATATTTTATAAATAGTTTTATAAAGAGTAAAGGTATGTTTTTTAGATGCATAGTTTATATATCATAAAATGTATTGTTGGTAATTTTACAATAAAATGTATTTTTATTTTATTTTTTAGTGTTGCATTGATTGTGATTTTGCTATAAAAATGTATTGTTGGTCATTTTATTTTAAAAATGTACTGCTGTTTTTTGTTTGGATGTTCACTATTTTCCCATGACCAGGACCCTAGCAGAGGCTACTACCCCGTCTTACTATTGAAATACGAAGGGAATGTTAACTATTCACCCTTGTGTATATGGCATGGGCGGGTCCCAGTTGCAATGCTCACTGTTGGTGGGATTAAGGAATGTATTTCATCAGAACATGCCATGGATATAGCGAGAGACTTCCGACGTTTCAATAGTGAGAAAGAGATTTTAGCTTAAAACATTATCCATCACCCACAAGGGTGAACTGTCTGTGTCTGAACATCAGATAGTAATGCATACTGCATTAATATTTAGTCTGGCGAAAGAGCTCAGTGCAAATAGGCGTTGTGCCACACATACGCAGGCACACTGCTTTTGTTCAATTGAAGGCGTTTGAGATGATTCAGACTCTGGGCCTTCTAGAGGATGGATAGTTATTTCTGAAAATTACTGTACATGCTGTACGTAATACGTATGTAATGCTTCGATGTTGGTAAGAATTTCCTAGTGAATATCCTTACACACGTAAAATAGGTTCTAAGTAGCATACCATGATCGACTCACTGCAAGGACAGCAGTGGCTAACCACAAATGTACAGCTAAAAGTGAATTAATTGCAAGTTATAAGATAATCTGTTAATTAAAATGTCGGGTTCGTACTAACTGCAACATCTAGACGGTTATATGTGTCTTAGGGGATTAAAGGTTTCGCTCACAACCTGGATATAAATGGCGCTCAAAAGATTGCAAACATTTTTTTACTGTTTTTCAATGATTTTCAATACATGGAAGGCCAAAGAATAAATCAACCGAAACTGAATGGCTGAAACGAAAAAATTACACATCCCAGCCAAACTACAACAATTTTGCTGTGTTACCAAAGAATCGTGATGTTTGGCATTTTTCTGATGAAAACCAATACCTTTTCTGTTCACCAATTCAGGGTGGTTTTCTTGAATTGCTGCCTTTAATTCGTCCAGTTGCGAGCAGCACTTTTCAGAATCAATTGACAGGTTACTTGGTAGAAGCTCATAGTACAGGGTTCCTTTCCAATCCCACCCAATGCACAGCATGACTTTATCGGGATGACGACCTGCTTCTAGGATGGTTAAATTTGGCTCATGTTACTTACGCCAGGATCTTTTTCGCTGAACCTTGTTCTAAACGACCAGTTTCTAATCACCCGTCACAATTTGCTTTAAAATTGGGCATTTTCATTGCGTTTATACAGCAAATCACAGATAGAAATTTGTTCCAAAAGATTCTTTTCAATCAGATTACGTGGTACCCAAATATCGTAGCGATTTGAGTGCTCAAGCTTCACTAAGTGATCATGGATGGTGGATTTTGGTAAATTTTGTGTTTCTGCCAATTCCCTCATTGTGTAATGTAGGTTATTCTCAGTCAGTATCTTGATTTGATCGTCATCTTTAGTGGAGCGGGTCGTCTGCCTGGGCGTCCATCATCAATAAGGTTACAGTCACTCTAAATTTAGCAAAGCCGCCTCCGTACAGCTGAAGCGCCTTCGCCGTACAAAACACATACCTTTATTTCTTTTTTTTTATTGCATGTGAGACTTTTTTGCCTTTACGGTAATGCAAAAAAGTATCAAGTGTCTAAAATGCACCCTATAATCTTCTATTTTCATAGAGATCTAAAATTGACACAAATTAAATAATTTCAAATTTTCTTACTCAAGAGATAGTTTGAAGTGTGTCCTAATCAGAACTATAAGCATTTTATATATGTCAATAAATTTGATGTCGTGTCCTAATCTGTTGAAATATGAACAAATAAAAATCAGTATTAACTTTTCGGACAATTCAAAACAAGAAACTTCTTATGTAGCCCAAGAATCATGGATCAACTGTTAAAATATTATTTGATGAGAAATCGGATGTTGTTTTGAAAACCTGAATCAACCCCAACAACCGGTACCTCACGAGGTTAAGTGTTGATGCCATGGGCATCTTCTGGAGTACGTAAGTCATAGTTTTGGGTGCCGTGAATGAGATTCTTCTATTCTACTAATAACACGGAAATAAATTGGCTACTGATGCTTATTTTAAGTTCCTGAGGTTTTGCTATGGTACAAGGCCAACTATCCAGAATGCCTAACGATGTTGGACTTAGGACAATACTCGCTTCGCTTGCAACCATACAGCCAAGAAGGAGCAGAAATTCTGCAAAGCAGACTTTGCTGTTTTCTGATCAGCAGTTTTTGGCCTTCCTCCAGCTTAATTCTTAACCTGCTAAACTACGCGTTTTGGCACGGGCTACAATAAACCCCCTCCCCGCAACACTCAATGCTACTATACCGAAGAAGTGGGCCAAGATTTCCAAGGACATCGTGGCTAAGAACTGCGCATATTTTATTGGTTGTGTTGAAAACTAATTGTTTTGATACAATCTATAAGTTTTGTTAATATCATTTTCTATAATCAGACAGTTAAGTTCTATACGTGATACACGCATGAGCGATTATGTCCCGAAAGAGATATGATGGATAGAAGATCTTCCCGCAGTAGGTTGCCATTACTTTCTGCGGTAGATTGTTTGCCAACCAAGGCTCCAGAACCCAATCTGTTCTGCTATTTAGCCCATAGTTGAAGGGAGAAACGAAAGATTACCACCTTTCCCAAAGGTACTAAGTGAATGCAACCAATTCGACTGAAATTCGAACTCGGCTCTCTGATTTCTCGTTTCAAGCCGATAACCACTCGGCCACAACGCACATCCATAACAAGCTGGTTTCAAGAATTAGTAATTTTACAAATTTTGCTTCGGTATCCTGTAAATGCCAGCAAATAACACAAGAGTTAACTCCTTAGTCCGTATTCGGTATGAGCCGAGACTTGGTACAAGAATAGTGGCGGTTTTCTTCAAACCAAATTTTGAATTCTCTGACAGGGGCACGCAATGTAATTATTGCTACACAATTGATTTCTAATGATGAAAGTTAAAAACATTATCACGCTGAGGGCCGTCGCTAGAATTTGAAAAATGTTAAAAAGAATTGAAGAAAAATTGTTTTTTCATACTATACAGTTATTGCCAATGCGCCTCATCAAACTTGTTCCTGAGCTTTCAGTCTCTAGACCAACTCCATAATCATCTACAAACAAGGATATGGGTTGACGAACGCTAATTCCTTATTGATGGCTTTCATCCTATTCTTATGCGATGAACTGAAGCAGCTAAGCAATTACTCAAAATCTATCAGCGTTTCAACTGAGCGACCACTTATCCTATCTAAATATATAGCCTTTCTTTACAATTCCTCACAATCAAAACTAGACTAAATATTATTTCCTGTTGTTTCTCAAGCGATCAAGATGCTGTTATTTATCCTCTTCAAACGTCGATGGGTAAATAGGAAATCACATTATTATTTTGTAAAGACGAAGTTTCATACTCGCCTCAGAGTATTTATTTCAGCCTCTAATTTCTTCCTTCCTTCTTCCTTTTTTTCCTTCAATTCCAACAGATTGTTTAGAGGCTGATATGAAAATGTATATGGGAGGACAATCGCCACGACGATGGACAGAGTTTGCCATTAACGTATTTAATATATTAACACAAAGCAATCGTCCTTCTTTCATTCCCTATATCCAACCCTGTTCTTTATTAAACTAAACTTAGCGAAAATCGATACAACTTTGACGATTTCTTTTATCTGAAAAATAATAACGACAAAATTCAATTTTTAGCACCCATAAAACAAGCGATTTATTTTTCTTTGAAAATAATATGGTAACGAGGTTTATCGGAGAATGGTTTGGTTGAAGATTATGAAAAAGAAAATAATCAGGAAGTTTAAAAGATAACAACCACCCATCTGATTTATTCTAATAGCCAACACCCACTTTTCTTGAGAGTTTATATGGCTGGTAACGAGGGTATATAGAATCGGATACTCATTAAGAAAACTCTCTCTCTCTCTCTCTCTCTCTCTCTCTCTCTCCATATATATATATATATATATATATATATATATATATATATATATATATATGTGTCTCTTTCAGATTTATTTTTATGCGAAAATTCATCGATTTGTTTTTTGGCAATTTTACAGAAAGCCTTTAATTCTAAACGGCTCATAAAAACGTTTTAACTGGAAACTTTCAATTCCCACCAAAGTAGCTATTGGAGTTGAAATCTCTCTGCGTTTTATAAAATGACTTTTTTCATTCAATACTTTAAGCTGGACTTGGTGGTCCGCCAACAAACTCGTATATTTAATATCTTCTTTTCTTCTATTTTCCTTCTATTCTATAAGGCTCTCTCTTGTATTCTTCTATTCTATAATTCTCTCTCTAAACGCACTTATTTCTTCCTTGTTTTTTTATTCTCTGTCGTTATTCTGTGGAATTTTTTCTTTCTTTCTCTTCGTCCTTTTTATCTTCTGTCCACTCTTCCTTCACTCCTTTCTTAGTCTTTCACTTCAGTTTTTCTGTCGAAAATATTTTTATTGTCTGTTTTTGTCTGCACAAGGTTAAGGTCGACGTGTTATAAATTCTGTTAGTCATTGATACCACTTTGACGACGAGCATAATTTTATAGAAATTTTGTTGCTAAAATCGATACGGGGCGAAAGCTCCGTAACATCTTAATTCGTGTTCGTGCTGTTTGCTAACTTTACCTGATCGCTCATCGAAATATATCACGTCCGAACTATTGATTTTCACAGCTGCGAGCTACGGTTACTTCCTTGTTGGGCTCCCACGAAATGTGATATTGATTTCAGGGTTGGTTAATATGGCCACATTTGCTTGAATAGGCACTTGCGCGCATGCGCAAATGAATGCGGAAATTTCTGGTGCACAATTCAAATCATAAAACCTTTCCCGCTATTCGTTGTATCGAATTAATTCAGAAAATTTAATTCAGAGAATTGAATACTGAAACTCTTTTGAGACTTTGAATGTAACGAATATAGCACTATTTCAAATTTAGGAATGTACAATCTTTTTCAATGACACTATATTAACATCATTAACCCAGGATGTTGCTTGCAGTTGTATCCTCCAGTAACTAATTCTCAAGAAAAACAATTTATTTGATTTAGTTGATTTGAGGGTCTAGAAATTAGAAAAAGGTCGTGTTTTTAGCCAAATATACTTATTCCTGCATATCAGTTATTTTACAAAAATACATTATTTCTCTTTTTGCATGTGTGCTTTTGTGTTTTGTTTTGTTTTTTGTTTTTTTCTTACTGCTCTTTTAGCTATAGTAACGCTTTCCAGCAATTCGTAAAATAGTCGGATAGACTATGATCTCTAAGCTTGGTTGGTAACCACATAAAGAAAATGAACTGAGAAACTAAAAAAAGCAAAGGGAAATAAACTTATTTATATTTCCCAAGAACAACTATGGAATTGAACACTTTACAAATACTAAAACAAGAAGGAAGCTGGGAAGAGTCATGATCGTTTATGACCAAGAGTAGTAACACTATATATTTTGTTGACCAATTATAATACACTAACAAAGGACGACAAAACTTGTAAATTTTCTTTCTCCGGCGATAAATCATGTGAAGATATTTAGTCAGTTTATTTCCTCTATGGATATCAATTCCCAAAATTGACATTAATAATCATCTACGATTGGGAATATACAGTACTGTGCAAAAGTATTAGGACAAGAACTATTTTATCTTTTATGAGGCACATTGACAGAAAATAAATAATTTAATTAAAGTAATTTTATTTGATTTACTCAACAAATGCTTTCACAAGAAAAAATACTTGTTACAAAATAAATTTAATATAATAGCCTTTTCCTTTGATCATAGCCTTCATTCTGTCAGGCATTGAAATCACAAGCTTCTTTAATGTATCTAATGGTATCTCCTGCCAAGCAGCTTGTATTTGTTTCCAAAGTGTCTCTTGCAAAGTGACATTACATTCATCAATTTTTTATTCAAAATAATCCACAGATGTTCAATAGAGTAGTTTCTAAATAACTTGCTTAAAAGAAAATAGAAAAAATTAAATGACTTCTTTTTAATACTTTTCTTGTACACCTAGTTTTAAATAATCGATATTTATTAGTAATTTACTTGGCTTTTCACCCTGTATTTGAATTTCAGTGAGGTTTTTAGGAAAATCACTCCTGTCCTAATAGTTTTGCACAGTATCGGTAGTGAGCAAAAGTGTTAGGACAGGGGTGATTTAAAACTTTATTTTGATGCCTCATAAAAGATAAAATGGTTCTTGTCCTAATACTTTTGCACAGTACTCTGCGTGCGTGCGTGCGTGCGTGCGTGCGTGAAAAAAACTAGGAAAAGCTAAGATGAGAAGTGAAAACGCCAAACCTCTTTTCCAGTGATTTCATGGCATAACCATTGAACCAATGAAAATTGTTGACCGGCCGAACATGGGCGTGGGATTTTATCAAAACATTCTTGCGTTGCGTATATGTGGCTGACAGGAAAGATGGAAGCCCAAAGTAAACGTTTAGCAAATGAACTTTCTCGTGTCTTTACAATTCTCCTTTTGCCAACGAGATCTCAATAAGAGGCGGAACGAGTAGAAATCCGAACAGACTGCGTAGATAAAGAATTCTTTTGCAATTCAGACACCATTTAGCTATTATTTCTTAGTATTTATCTCTGTGTTTGTGTGAAACGCGTGGGTGGTTCATTGTGTGTGTGTGCGTGGGCGTGTGAAGAGATACAAGCGCGCTATATTCTCTGAGTATTTATAAACAAATAGTTTTCTTAAAGAAAGGCTGAGATATTCTTTTTTTATGGAAAAACATTGGCAATTACGAATTCATTTCTCTGTATAATGAGAGTTGCGATTTCGGATCTATATTTTCATTTGGTCGTACGAATGAAGGGGGATACAAAGACAAAAGGTCAAGAAAAATATCTCAAAAATCGATTATATCGATTGATGATATCTGGTAATGTCGTCTGAATTGAAATTTTCAGATTTCCAGTAATTCTTCAAATAAAACTCCAGTGTCTAAATATAAATGTGACAAATTTGCAAGCATGCTGTGGACAAAATATGAATAATAATAATTTGTCGATATTTCTGAGATGAGGTAGTATTTACACTGTTTACATTATTCGGACTATTGTCCTCATCTTGATTGTCATTTGCCTGACGTTTCGGCCGTTTCCGGCCTTCTTCAGATGTTAGAAATGTCGAACCGATCACTGGGGTATATTATTCTCATTCCTTGTGCGAAACCTCTTTTGGTGGTCAGGAGGTATCTCCCTCTAACCCGAGTCTAAGTTACTTGTTCTCCACTAGCCTGGTATTGAATCACTGGAACTAACCAACGCCTATATCCGCTATGTGCCCTTAAGGAAAACAACTGAATTTCTAGGACTTATAAACCTAATATTCAGTAACCATTTTTTACCGGAATTCATATTGTAATATTTGATGTTAATGGTTTTCTCTAGTATTTTTGACCAGGGCTCATATTGAAATTGTTTACCCTAATGATTTTCTCTGGCACTCTGTATTACTGGTTCCCATATTGTGTTCATCTCTATGCTTGGTCAGCTTAGGAGATTTTTGAAACCTAGCAGATGCGATGATTCCTTAAGTTTACGTAGTTGCTAGTGGCGTTCTCTGTCTATTATTTCAACTTCATTCCATAGGGGGCAGTGATTCCCGTTCTCCCTCCATATGTGGTCAGCTATGACTGATTTTTCTATCTCCCCTCGTGTTACGGCCTTGCGATGTTCTTGTAGCTTTACCTTAGGGGGGCGGCCTGTCTCTCGTTTATATTTCTTTCCACAACTACATGGAATGCCGTACACTCAGTCTTTAATCATGTCCTCCTCTGTTGGGGGTTTTTCTCGGGAGAGGTACCTGCGAAGTGTAGAACCACTCATGAAGATCGTCTTATTGTTATATACACCACAGATTCTTTGTATTTTTTTTGATAACCCCTTCACATAGGGTAGACAAACCGAGGCTGTTTTCTGAGAGTCGTTATCTTCATGCACCCTCCCTTCCATGTTAGTTGGAGTTGCTGTCATGTACCCTGGATAATTGTTATGTTGTAAGGTACTGCTTATACTGACCATTTCCTGTTTGTATGTCTCTGGGTCGCCGCTTATGACTTTTACTCGATGCTGAAGGCAACAAACGATCTCTTTCTTTACATTGTATGGGTGGTGGGAGTTGAAGTTGGGATATTGTCCGGTGAATGTTGGCTTGCGGTATACGGATCTCTTGAACCCTACCTCTGTTCAAGTTATTAGCACATCTAGCAATGTTAGATTGTTGTCCCTCTCTTTTTCCATAGTGAACTGTATCGACGATCTTATTGAGTTCACATGGTCCAGTAGCATCTGGACCTCCTCCTGGTGTGGCCAGAATAAGAAGGTGTCATCAATGTATCTCAGCCATAGAGTTGGCTTTAGAACTGTGGATTCTAATGCCATCTTTTCAAAGTATTCCATGTATATATTAGACAATGATAGTGATAATGGCCAGCCCATTGCTAAGCCTTCATTCTGCCGATATATGTCTGGTTCCAATCCGAAGTGTTTTGTTTGTGAGCAGAAAGTCGTATCCATCATATTATCTAGTGAAATACTGGTACGTTCTCCTAGGAATGAGTTCGAGGCTAGTCTGTCCTTGACTAACCGATCGTGCCCCTTCATCGTGACTACCAAAAGATGCTTCGCATAAGGAATGAAAATGATATATCTAAGTGATCGTAATAAAGTGTTCCGTTCAAAATTCCTCGCACCTGAAGAAGGCCGGAGCGTACGACGGCTGAATCGTTGTACAAATTGCAACCAACATGAGGACAATAGTCCGAAAAATGCAAATAGAGTAATAAGGAAGTTTGAAAGAAAATGTTAGCATAAAGGACAACAGTATTTATTATAAGAAAAAAAAACCGTTGAAATATCTGAGACAAGAAAGTTCTGGATAGACATGATCGCCCAACTTATGATGAGATGCAACACATAAAAGAAGTCCACATTTTCAAGAAAATAGAACGATAGATTGTAAGTTGATAAAGTTAAAGTTGAGAGGATATTTCATATTGTTATATTCGCAACATTTTACACATAGTTTTTTTCCTCTTACAAAACCGATTCATACATTTCAACACGCGCATAAAAAGTCTTCGAAAAGTAAGACATTAAACAATGATGCCGTTTTCTTTTACAAAATGGATAAAATAGTATATACATACATACATATATATATATGTATATATATATACAAGTGAATAAGAAACGAAGAAAATGTTAACAACGTTCAAAATATTAATTTAAAACAGTGCTCAATATAGAAATAGAGCTATGAATATTTATTATAAATTGTACTTTAGAACATGTACAAATTACAATCTACTACATGTTGTTTCGACATTGAAAGGACAATGTCTCATCAGGTAGTAAATGCTATTTTTTGAAGAGAGATGGAAAATTCGCTTCCTTACATTGGTAAATTTTTGTGTGCGAGGTTAAGGAGATAGAGAATTAGAAATCAGAATTGGGAATTGTAAAAGAGACATTGAACAAAAAGAGGAAAACGAGAGAGAAAGAAAGAGGTAACGGTGACATGATGAAAAGGTTTAGAGAATGTCAACAGATTTAACAGTAGAAAAAAAAGTATGGTCATGTACAGCTTTTGATGATCCTGCGTTTGGGTTTAACAAAGAGGAATAAGTAAACAAATGAATAGGGGGTGGGAGGAAGTAAGAGAAGATAGGCGAAGAAGAGAGAGGTGTGAGAGACAGCAGAACCGGCCAAGTGGTCGGTTTTTTTTTAAACACTCTGGCCTGGAATTGATAGTCGATAAACATATCTGTATTAGTGATGTATAACGCTACAAATTTATTTGGCGTTTTTTGAAAGGATGGTGAAATTCTGTATATAAGCGTAGAAGTTATTAAAGTTTTTTTTTATATTTAAAATTAATTTAAAATTAAAGGAAATTTTTTTCTGAATAGAATTTCAACCTAAAATTTTTAGAAAAACCTTAATTAGGTCACAATTTGTAGCATAAAATAAAAATAAAATTAGAGATAAAAATATAAGGAGAGTGATCATACAGTTAAAAGTGAATATCGTAGTACTAAGATTAATACTATAAAAGGTTTATCGTTTTCAGAGATCCGAAGATTTTGTAATTTTAGCATGATTGTAAGGTTAGATCTTTAATGTGCTTGCAATTTACTGTGGTTTCATGCCTCTGATTTAGTTATATTTCACTTCTCATGTATTTAATGATTTCCATTTTTTCTTGTAGACAAAGGAAACATGTTTTTTATCGATCTAGATGTTCTAGCCTGTTGGAGGATTTTTCATTTAACTTTAGGTGTTTTATTTTCATTTTTTAACTTCCAAAAATATTTAGAAAGTGATGTCATATTTTGTTTGTCCTTGTTATTGAAGGGTGATAGGTGATTGTAAAAGCGCTTTTTAAAAAGTTCTTAGTATTTCCGATATAAATTTTAGCATCCTTAGGATTCTCCACAGTTGAAATTGAACACATATATACCAGGGATTTTGTTAAGCATTTATTAGGTAGGGAGCATTTTATAAACTCTCGTTGTTGGCGTTGTTGACATTTCGTAAAAAATACATTACACGCTATGAAATCGATTTTTCTGACGTTGCGCCAATGGCCTGGTGGGTGAATATCCCAGTGTTGTCCAATCAGTCGAATTTCAGTCCCGGGTTGTGGCAAAACGGTTAACCTAGCCGCATTGGAAGTCTGTGAACAGACCTGTCTGCGGATGGTAGATAGGAGCAAATGGCAGACCCCATAAAGACAGATTCAAAAGATTTTGTCCAAATAATATAAATCATTAACGAGATAAAAATGATGGATATTATCCAGAGCATTATAAAATATTAGGACGGTTATAAATTTAGTTACACTAACATGTGATGAGTTTTCCTCTCAATATATATCTCAATATATATATATATATATATATATATATATATATATATATATTTTAATTCAGATACTTCAATCCAAGGGAAAAAAGCAGGAAGGTAAATTCCAAAAAACCCGATCCTAATTAATATTAAAAATTTTATTTTAATATTAAAAAATGATACAGGAAGAGAGCTCCATGTAATAAAATATTACAGAGCAAATATATATTAAAAAAGGATTAATTCAAAGATGTTGAATGGCCATTTCGATATGAAGATCCCCACGGGGAACGACACATCACCTCAGCAACAGAAAAAAACCTTTCAGAAACTGGAGAAAAATTAGTCTACTTTTCCTTTTTAAATAGATTGCAAAGAAATTAAAAAATAAATAATAAAATAAAATAAAAAGAAAAATAAAGGGAAAGAAAAAGAAAAAGAAAAAGAAAACGAAAAAGAAAAAGAAAAAGATAGAATAAAATCAAATAAATAAGAAAAAGAAAAAAAAATTGACATCGTCTGGGTTCGCAAAAAAAAGGAATGTAACTAAAATTTACAGACAGCCGTGTTAAATCGACATAAGTTTAAGCAACACGGAAAAAAGGTGGTAAGAGAGATAAAAGAAGGAAGGGAGGGAAAAAGAAAGAAACTAAAGAAAAAAATTTTTTTAAATATTACAGACGCTGGACAAATTCAAAAACCTAATTTCCCCAAAACGTTGAAGTATTAGAAAAAGGCCTTTACTTAAAAAGGCATAATTATTAATAAAAGGGAATAAAAAGATATAGGATTTAAAATAAAATTATTTTTTAAAAAATTAGGTCATTTGAAATTAAACTAAATAAAGACAACACTAGGTAAAAAAAAAAAAAAGAATTACAATTATTATATATACATACCTATAGAAGTACACACATACATACATATATATACACACACAATTTAACGAATAAGAATACATATATACATACACATAAACACACATACATTCAATTTATTACACACTTATATACATATACATGCGCATACACACATATATATGTGTGTACACACCTATATACAAAAAATTCATATACACATAATATACATGTGTACACATACATGCACACATATACACACACACACGCACACACACACACACACACACACACACACACACACATATATATATATATATATATATATATATATATATATATATTCCATATGCACTCACACACATACATATTAATGAATATTATGAAAAGGAGCATTAAAATAGCTAAAAAAAATTTTTTTTCAAAATTACATATAGCCCACATACATAAATACATATATATACATATATATACAAATATGCACATCCACACACAAACATACACATATACATAAAAAAAAAAAAAAATTAAAATTAAAATTAAAAAATTTTTTTAAAATATTAAAAAAATTATAGAAAAATTTAGAATTTAAAAATTAAAAATTAGAAGTTAAATTTTAAAATCCGCCCTATGGCGGCACTTGTTTATAAATTCCCTTCTAAAGTTCAAAAGTAAGTCCTGATGAGGATACTTCAAAATCAGAATCTTCTCCAATAAACACAGACGACACCTATCACGAAAACTTTTAGGAGTACAAGCTGAGCCTATTAATTTCCAGCTGATTATAGGGTCCTGCCCTTCCTCCTTCATTTCCCAGAACCTACGTGATAGTGCCGTCTGGAATCTCTGTTTAGGGTTCGAAAACGAGTACCTGTGATTATAAAGCCTCTGTTTGAAAGAGCCCGCGGACATGCCAATATAGGTCCGGTAATTGTCCTTGTTATTAGATGGAGAAATGCGGGCTTCATAAATTACATGGGTGGATTTACATTTGCCTTGTACCGGGCAGGCATCCACAGAATAACAATTGCATTTGTCGACAATTCCGGATTTAGCTTCCGTATTATTTAGGTTCATTAAAACTTGTTTATTGTGGGAATTAATTATATTATCTATATTTGAGGTGCAAGAATAACTAATTTTTAGGGTGAATCTATTAAAAATTTTATTTAAGGGATTGTTATTATTATTAAAATGTTTATCGATTAATTTGAGAAAATACTTACCAATATTTATATTAGTTAGCTTACAATAAGGAGGGTTAAACCAAATTATCTTCCTTTTTCTACATTTTCGGGTGTTTTTAGTTTTTGATGATTCTGGGTTTATAGCAGGCTTATCATACTTTAACTTATTAACAAAACCGCTTTTCTGAAGGGCCTTATCGTAAATTTCTTTGCTTGCGTTGAAAATTTTTATATTGGAAGATAATTGGTTAACCCTATTATTTACTATCTTGGGTATTTGTCTTATAATATTCTTGGGGTGGTTGGATAAACTATTTATATAGGTGGGAGAACTATTTTCTTTGAGAAAGGGTTGGTAGGAACCATTCTTTAAGTTAAGGGTGATATCTAGATAGTTTACAATTTTGAGATTGGAAGTAACCTCAACCTTAAAACCAAGAAAATTTAGGGCTCTGATAATTTTCTTATGTATTCTATTAGTGTAAGGCCCATTGGAATTGGGAATACATATCAGTCCATCATCCCGATATAGGCCTATTAGTTTAGGGTCTAAAAATCTACCTAAAATATCTAAAATATAAATGCCTATTAGATCTGCTACCTGGGCAGAATCATAGGCTCCCATAGGGACATCAAAACTATCTTCAGGCCCTTTAGTCCAAGTAGAACTATCAAAGGTGAGAATAGATTTTCTAGCTCCCAGTATAATTCTATAGTCACAATCCGAAATATTAACATAACCCCTAGCAAAGTTTAAACAATCCACAAGAAGTTTTTTTGATATAGAGGAATAGAAATCCACAATATCAAATTTAAGGAAAGTGGATTTAGATTTGTCATTGATATTATCAAACCATTTTATGGTATCTAAGGAACTCTTCCAAAGATTCAGTTGTAAGTTAGATTGTAACTTCTCTATTAAGTTCTTCAGAACCACCCTAGAAACTATGCCTAATTCACTGTTAGTGGGATTAATTAGTCTAGTTTGTAATTTATTTTGGAAATTAGGCTTGTGGTCCTTAAATAAAATGTAAGCTTCTTTGGTAGAAATTTTTCCAATTCTATCACTAATATTTAGTTCATTTGCAAATTTAGCCATATCGGAGTTAATTTCCGATAAAATTAGGTTACCTCTGTCTATTTTGTAATGACTAGTTATACTATTTTTAAGGATATTTAGGTAATTGGTGGTATTACACTTGTAAATGTTATTTGATTTGTCCGATTTAATCCATAGGTCTTTGGAATTCTTTAAGGTATTAATGTTCGACTTTAATAAATCCTGGAATTCATTTGAAGTACCCCGGAACTTGATTTTGGGGATCAAATTAAAAAGGTCTTTTTCAAACGAGTTTAAAAATTTGCATACCGGTGGAATATATATATATATATATATATATATATATATATATATATATATGTGCGTGTGTGTGTGTATATGTGTGCATGTATGTGTACACATGTATATTATGTGTATATGAATTTTTTGTATATAGGTGTGTACACACATATATATGTGTGTATGCGCATGTATATGTATATAAGTGTGTAATAAATTGAATGTATGTGTGTGTATGTGTATGTATATATGTATTCTTATTCGTTAAATTGTGTGTGTATATATATGTATGTATGTGTGTACTTCTATAGGTATGTATATATAATAATTGTAATTCTTTTTTTTTTTTTACCTAGTGTTGTCTTTATTTAGTTTAATTTCAAATGACCTAATTTTTTAAAAAATAATTTTATTTTAAATCCTATATCTTTTTATTCCCTTTTATTAATAATTATGCCTTTTTAAGTAAAGGCCTTTTTCTAATACTTCAACGTTTTGGGGAAATTAGGTTTTTGAATTTGTCCAGCGTCTGTAATATTTAAAAAAATTTTTTTCTTTAGTTTCTTTCTTTTTCCCTCCCTTCCTTCTTTTATCTCTCTTACCACCTTTTTTCCGTGTTGCTTAAACTTATGTCGATTTAACACGGCTGTCTGTAAATTTTAGTTACATTCCTTTTTTTTGCGAACCCAGACGATGTCAATTTTTTTTTCTTTTTCTTATTTATTTGATTTTATTCTATCTTTTTCTTTTTCTTTTTCGTTTTCTTTTTCTTTTTCTTTTTCTTTCCCTTTATTTTTCTTTTTATTTTATTTTATTATTTATTTTTTAATTTCTTTGCAATCTATTTAAAAAGGAAAAGTAGACTAATTTTTCTCCAGTTTCTGAAAGGTTTTTTTCTGTTGCTGAGGTGATGTGTCGTTCCCCGTGGGGATCTTCATATCGAAATGGCCATTCAACATCTTTGAATTAATCCTTTTTTAATATATATATATATATATATATATATATATATATATATATATATATATGTTGCTATTTAAAGGACATTTGTTATTTGCTCTACAATTACACGGGTTTTGAATTTTACGGATGGTTTCTTGGCTATTTTTTCTGTTGTACGTTTTTTACTGTTTCATGTTCTCGGTGTAAATGTAGCTGATTTTTATTGTATTGCAATTGAATATCTTGGGGAGAGTGCTTGATGGATAAAAGTGTACGTTATGTAAAATCATATGATGCTTCTTTTTCTGGCAACCTTTTGTACTGTGGCGCAAGCATGTAAGTGTTGCTGAAAATCCTCAGGTTTTTATGGCTGTATCATAATCTGTTATGGCTTTTGTTAAAGACGGTTTCATTGGCCGAATTGTGAGATAACCTACAGTTAATTCATTTTTGTATCTTCTTAATTACCGTTGGCGGATGGCTGTAAAATGGGTAGATGTAAAGTGGTTCATCGGCAGGGTTTCTATCTGGTTGATATTTACTTTTTCTTAGGTTGAGTGTGACGTCTGAGAAATCTCGTTCATTTATTATGTAATATATATTGTTTATGTGCAAGTTTCCATTGAAAAAGCGAAATTACATTAAGATAGCGAAAGATGCCCTTTAAAAGCTGAGCAAAGGATTAAGAAACAAGAAAATCCCGTTAAAAACAAATAAAAGGACACTAAAAATTTTATGTAGTACTAGCATTATCTCCCGTCGTTGCTCGGGTATAATGAAAGCTTTAAAATTAATCCATGGTCCTGGAGCTCAGACTCTTTGGACGTTGGCACGAAAGACTAAAAAGCAATAGTTGTTTTCAGTTAAAGCGAAACTGTAGATTGAAAGAAAACTTAATGGATGAAAGTCAAATTTTGATTTCCTTGTATCGATATCAAATAATTTTTTTTCGTCGTAAACTGAATTTTGAAGGCTAAATAAGTCCTCTGAGTAAATGGTATCATGGCTGAGACTAAGAATTACAATTATACCTAGTTAGAGCCAAACCCGAAGCAAAAACTAAAATAAAAGGGCTGAAAAAAATACAGACATACAACCAGATAAACAGACACACACACAAACATCTTGCCTTTTATATATATATATATATATATATATATATATATATATATATATATATATATTATCGATTTTCCGCACTATTGTAAGAACTGCAACCTTGAAACTTCTGAATATCGTTTCTTATGTCTTTGTCTATGAATGTATCAAATTTGATTAAAATCGGACCACTCCTTCTATAACTCGATTTTTTCGATTATCGATTATCGATTTTCAATATTTATCGGTGGTACCTAGACACAAAACCCAGATAAGAACACTCGCAGACGCTTATAGTACAACTGTGTAAATTTTCAAGAAAATCGGTTCAGCCGTTTCGGAGTCTATAGGTAACGGACACACACACAGACACACATACACACACACAGACATAGTTCCATTTATAAAATGAGTTTAGATCAGACCTATATGAGAAAAAATGCTGGACAATCGCCTCACAGATTATGAAGAGACTTGAAACAACAGAAACGTGGTTCTACAGAAGGATGCTGAGGATATGTGAGAAACGATGAAGTTCTAGCAAAAATCTGGACACTTATATTTAACATCAGAAAAGTGAAAAAATTTCTCTGGCACATAATGAGGAAAATGACATGCAAAATGTAAAACCCAGAGGACTGGCTGAAAGTGAGAGAGACAAAGGAAAAAAGCAGGTGAGCATTAGGGTGAATGAATGGTGGAGCAACGTTTGGTAGAGATGGCAA
This sequence comes from Ascarosepion bandense, assembly GCA_037127315.1. Lineage (NCBI taxonomy): Eukaryota > Metazoa > Mollusca > Cephalopoda > Sepiida > Sepiidae > Ascarosepion > Ascarosepion bandense. The sequence continues at coordinate 186,044 of JBBBDQ010000595.1, read as the reverse complement.
ACATAGAATATTAAGAGCTGCAAGGAACAGGGAATTGTCAAAAGCTATGATCGACAACGTCCCGTAGAAACATGGCACATAGCAGAAGATCCTTCCGTTAATTTTTATTTACAGCTTTTAATAAATGTCTGGTTGAGCATTCAGTCATATAATACAACATGGCAGCACCTAAACCGGAACTTGAGTTTGTCTTTTTTAAAAATCAATACGCATGCGTACCATTTATCTGAACGAAACAGAAACAATTCTTTACGATTTTTAACCAGTATCAACACCGATTCCAATCAATAAAAATCGGTCTACCTTTACGTATAGACCTGATCGATAATTATGTAATATTCATACGCAAAACCTTGTTCCCTATCTATCAAGTTATTGTTTGACTCTTCAACCACATTACTGATGGACCGATGGCGTGAGACAACAACTACTTAGCCATACTTGATCTCTAATTGGCCAGCATCAATAAGAGACAAAAGTCTGCCATTTGATACCAACTGATTACATCACAAATGTTTTGTTTCATCATTGTTCTAATTTAATCCGTGTCCAGGGTGCACACGCAAAAACATTTATCAGACATTGTTTCTGCTTAAGAACTTTTTAATAATCGCTATTTTTTTCCTTCTTAAGAACTTTTTCTAATCGCTCAAAATACCGACCATCGTTTCTCATTTCAGCCAAAGTTTATCACATCAGCCATTTTTCATTCATTTGTAAAGATTTGTGAAGAATCCGCTATTGATGGCTTTCGGCTTAAATTATTTGAAAAAATATAACAGTTAATAAAAATAACACATTAGTTGACAACCGGTGTTTACGCCCGATATTTTAAAAATACACAGAATGTCGATAAATGGCTTAGGTAGTTGTGGATTTATCATTCACATTAACGATTGGTATTCGGGCCTCAGTAAAAGCTGTTTTCGAATAATCGTTTTCTAGGTAGTGAGCCCCGACTGATTCATCCACTCAGTATAAAATGTTATGTTATTGTTCATCTAGAATTCTTTTGACACCTATAAAGCTCATGCAGAGAAAAGTGATCCCCTGTAACCTAGGTGAGCCTAATATATTTATATTAGTACCAACCGCCTCAGTACTACCGATTATACTACAAACTTTTCTTTTCTTTCTTTCTTTCTTTAATTATTCGCGCATCTACAATTATTTAGAGGGAAAAGAATCCGTCCATTTCGAATTAATAAACTTATTGAATTGTAGCATATCGACGTTTCCCAATTCAGTGATTCGTATACTGACCCATTAAACCTAAGACCTGATCTCATTTGTCAATACTTAATCCTGAGATATTTTAAGTATAATTATCTATTTCAAAATTGCTTGTCTAACAAAAGAAATCAAGAGTGGAACGTAGAAAGAGTTGTGATTACAAGATTTTATTCACATGAACAGTCTCAATCTATTTCCCTGTTAAACTGTGTAATTTTTTTGCCAATTCCAGCAAGCAGGCAGATCTTCGTTTTACAGAAAGATGATTGTAGAATGAGCAACACTTGACAGAACTTACTCGGTGTCTCCCTCCACTATTTCCGACTACACTATAGGTTATTTTAAGGTTACCCATATTTGAGTAGATACCTTGATATTTTTAAAAGTGTGATTACATCTACCGGCCTACTCAGTAGTAGTAAGAAATAATGTTGGATAAAAAAATTAATTAATTCCGTCGACATTAATTCATTTACGAAAGAATGAACTGATATAGATTTCCGAGAAGAATATCTGAACGCGAAGGTGTGCATTCTTCAAAAGGGTCAATGAGCTTTGCAGGGCCGAGCGTCTTAAATCGCGCCACTTCAGACGGCGGTTTCTCCTACAGAAGTGCAAGACTTGCAAAGAGAAAATATTTAATATTTTTTGATCTCTCGATTGCGCAAATTGATAGACATAATTCACATTATTAAAAAGAAAAACAGGTCGTCTACTCAAACACTGGTATCCACCAAATAAACGTTTAGAGTAGTAGGAATCACTCCATTTATTCTTTAGAAAGATACATGTATATATGCGTATATGTGTGTATGCGTATATGTCTGTATGTATGTGTATATGTATGCATGTGTGTAAAGATTATATCAGTAACACTAGCGATGGACAGTATCAGGCGTAGTTCTAGATCGTTCATCATGGAGGAGATCAGTTGCACAAAGGTAAGACAGACATTGAACCGAATTGTGCTGCGCATGAACAGCTCAAGAAACTTGTTCGTAAGGGTCTTGATGTAAAATTTCCCTGAAAATATTTTCACGGGAATTTGATCTAACATGTAACGAATCTGCCTAACTAGGCCTCAAAAGTCATCAAAGATGCGACACACAGACAAAAGTCATTCACTACAAATTATCCAGAATTTTTCCTTGTAAAGAGTGTAAGAAATAAGAATGTTCCTCAGTTGGTGGCCTAAAAGAACATTTAAAGGTTTACCAAAACATTAATATAACAACTGCTGTAAAAGACGCCTAACGTTGCCACATCAGCACAAGAAAATATAAGACCCTCTCTCTCTTCTATGTGCCCTGTCCCTTCAGGACGAAGGCGATTATGGCTCTCTACGTCTCCCTATCCCTGGTGGCTCTTAGCACACCTTCTGTTATACCATGCAACCCTCGTACCATCATCCACCTGATTAGGTCCTTCAAATATGTTATCCGTTGCTTTCCCCTGTCTCTTTTTCCCGCTATCTGGCCTGTTAGTATCAGGTTCTCCAAGCCCTCCTTCCTCATTGCATGTCCCAGAGACTTCAGCTGTCTCTTCCTGGTGCTCAGTATTAATTTCCTTTTTGTTTCCATCATTTCTAGGACCTCATCATTGCTCACATGCTCGATCCATGATATTTGCAGCATCCTTCTGTAGAACCACATTTCAGTTGCTTCCAGTTTTTCCTTCATCTTTGATGATATTGTTCAGCATTCGCTGGTATATTGAAGAACGGACAACACGTAGCAATCCAGTACTCTCTTCCTTGTTATCTAGCGAAATTGTCCTGTTTCTTAATACTTTACTCAACTTCTGGAATGCTTCCTTTGCCATGCCAATTCACCTTTGAATCTCGGTGTCACGCTTTCCATTTTCTGTTATACCAATTCCCAGGTATTTAAATTTTTGTACCTGCTTGATTCTAGTATCCAAGATCTGTATTTGGCATATTGGGCTGCCCTTTTTGCTGATGACCATGCATTCGGTTTTCTTGCAGTTTATTTGTAGTCCTTTCTTGTCTCTCTCTACAGCTACATTCTGTGGGAGGTCTTGTAGTTTCCTTTCTGTGTCTGCTATCAGCACTGTATCATCTGTGTGCCTTAGGTTGTTTAGTGAGATTAAAAAGCCACATCCGTGCTACCCATATATCAGGTGTATATATATATATATATGTGTGTGTGTGTGTGTGTGTGTGTGTGTGTGTGTGTGTGTGTGTGTGTACCTATGTACGTGTGTATGCATGTACGTATGTATGTATGCGTGGGTATGGATATGTGTATGTATGCATGTATGTATGAAGTCCAGCATAGATAAACTGCTTCTCCATAATCAAGTGCGCTGGACAGGTCATTGGACACATATGGTAGATTGCCAAAAAGGTATTTTTATGGTAAGCTGGTACAAGGTAATTAACGCACTCATAAGCCCCCAAAACGTTTCAAGGATGTAGTTAAATGTAACTTAAGGATTCTCAGCGTCAATGTTGAAAACTAGAGAAGCTGTTGCTGGAGATGAGATCTGACTGGAGAAATTTGAACAGAAAAGAATTGATCATTCCAACAAAAAGCGCGCCATTGGGGAGGAAAAATAAAATTCGTTCCAAAGCTATTAGAGGGGCACCAACACACTTGCAGTATTTGTGAAAAAGTTACCCACTCAGCGGCTGGTTTAACCAGTCACGTAAGATCACACCAGGGAGGTCAGTCGCAAACCCATGTGAATGTAACCCTAGCAGAAAGACCAGCAGGTTACTTGTGCGACGTTTGGGACAAGATTTGTAAGTTTGTTGCGGGACTCAAATGTCACATTATTGTGAACAGGAACAGGCAAATTTCCGACATAGGTAACGCAGACCAACTTTATGTTATGGAAGAGAGGTTGTAAAAGTGAAGCTGGCTTTAAGAATCACTTACGGGCCCATAGCAGTGCATAAATGATGGAATTAGTAAAGTTCAGAAAAAAAAACACAAGAAAGCTTTCAAATAATGAAATGATTTTCTTCTGTAAAGAAATGACAATCATTATATATACATGTGTGCATGTGTGTAAATATGTGTGTATGTGTGTATACGTATGCGTACATATGGAAAGGATGTCGAAAAAGTGAAGTAAAAATATTTACTAATTTAAGATGTTTATTAACACCTAAATGAAATATTTTATATTCTCCTTGAAAAACGTAATATCAAAAGACTAAAAACAGGATTAAAACTCTACAGAAACAGTTTCATGTTTGTGAAACCGTTTCCAGGATCAATGTCATTTGAAAGGCCCAAATCTGAAACAGTCAATTATTTAAATGAGTTAAAATATTCATATATCGCTGAAGCAACTCATGATGCCCGTGTGGTGGCATGTCGATGTTATACACTTGGATGGACCCTGACAAAAACGCACTCCCTCTTTCTACGAACAATTGCTTTCAGAATGTTCAGTGTTTCACATTATCTAAATATGTTGTCTGACTATGGGATATAGTCAGTGAGGTAAATGCCCTACATGATACACGCTCAGGCGATCATGTGTCGAAAGAGACATGAATGAATGGGCAGTAGGTTGCAAACCAAGGCCAAAGAATCCAATCTGTCCTGTTATTTGATGAGAGGCCCATTTGACTCATAGCGGGATGAAAAAGATGGATTAATACCTTTCCCAAAGGTTTTTGCGTGCAAGTGAATGCAAAGAATTCTACTGGAATTCGTACACGGCTCTCCGATTTCTCGTTCCAAGCCGATATCCACTGAACCACAGCGCACATTCGCGAGCTCATGTGATATAAAAAAATTCAAAAATACAATAGCTATCAATTTACTCGTCGACTGCTTAAACGTTGAATTGTGGGGGATCTGTGTGACAGATATTTGTTGGGGATCTCTGTCTCCTTGACTAAACCATGCGCTCGAAATGTCTCTATCTGTTCCATTATACCATTCCCAAAAAATTCTAATGCACTGGAACTGATGTTCTACTGTTATTTCCTTTCGTAACCAAAATGTTTTTATACCACGCATATGTTTATATTTGTTATGACGTCACATAGGAATGCGCTTAACAATTTGATTGTTCTTCTAGCTAATATAAAAAAATATTGCACATTGTCTTCACAAATGTTACTATGACGTAATTCCTGGAGATTTATGCTTATCCATTACTTTTATGAAATTTCTTAGATAGATAGATAGATAGATAGATAGATAGATAGAAGTAGCAATACATATATATATATATATATATATATATATATATATATATATATATATTAAAAAAGGATTAATTCAAAGATGTTGAATTCAACATCTTTGAATTAATCCTTTTTTAATATATATTTGCTCTGTAATATTTTATTACATGGAGCTCTCTTCCTGTATCATTTTTTAATATTAAAATAAAATTTTTAATATTAATTAGGATCGGGTTTTTTGGGAATTTACCTTCCTGCTTTTTTCCCTTGGATTGAAGTATCTGAATTAATATATATATATATATATATATATATATTATACATTATATTTTAGAACATGTACATAATGTTCTAAAATATAATTTATAATAAATATTCACAGCTCTATATATTATATATCGAGCACTGTTTTAAATTAATGTTTTGGACGTTGTAAGAATTCTTCGTTCTGTATTCACTCGGATATATATATATATATATATATATATATATATATATATATATATATATATATATATATATATATATATATATATATATATATATATATATATACATGCGGTGTGTATGTAGAAGAATGCTGTACATAAAATGGTAGGATAACCCTCTAGGGGCACCTCGGCGTGGTGTAATTGTTAGCAAGCTCGTCTCGCTAGAATCATTATAACTGAGTAGTGGGTTCGATCCTCATCTAGGTACCCTCTACTTTCGGCCGTGTGTCACGTCTAAGCTACGCTTAGAAAATCACCTTCCTTAAGTTTTGGGGGTTGGGCGCAGGGTTAACAACCCTGCTCCATAAAAAACAGTTTGTTAAGGAAACAGCAAACACGCTGCCCTACATACCATTGGGTGTAACACGAAATGTTTTTTTTTTATAACTCTCTAGGAGAGTTCTAAATATATATGTATATAAATACATATAGACCAAATATATGTAGAAATGAAAACAGACCCTTATTCCATGGTTAAGCGGATGTATAGATCTATAACCATGGAATAACGTGTCTGTTTTCATTTTATATATATATATATATATATATATATATATATATATATATATATAAAAGAGAGAGAGAGAGAGAAAGAGTTTTAGTGCAACTGAGCAGGTTTAACTACGCTCTTCTTTCTACTCCGATATCTAACACTTTACGATAAAACCTGCTTACCAAAATACCTTTTATCAGTAAAACTACTGAAAAAAGCAACAATCTTGTCGCCAAACATTTTTCATACCACAACACTATATATAGATTCGAACTCGGCTGATTTTACCGTTTTTTAAACGCTCGAACAGGAATGTTTTACGAACGCGCAACTGGAATTTTGAAACAACAGTTTGGCTATTTGACTTCAATTGGAATATAGAATTAAAAAATTGCTTAAAAAATATCCCTATTCGAGCGTTTGAAAAACGGTAAAACCAGGCATTGTAAATCGCCTGAAGATACCGAAAGTTTGAAACTTAGGTTGCGAAAATAACTCATTTTCAAATGAAAAGTTTTACAACGTAAATGTATTGAACACTTCTTAATACAACTGTGAACTGGTTTAACAGATTCTAATATATTATATATTGTCCTCTTCCTTCTCACTTTTTCTTTAACTTTCATTTGTTTTTTTTATATCTTTCCTTCCTTTCACCATCGAAAGTTGTTAGTCAGACGTTACCTTGGTTACAAAGAAAATTTTTTAAATTTTATTTCTTCGTTAACTTTCCCCTTGTCTACCCCTTTTGTCTTTCTACCCCTTTTGTCTTTCTACCCCTTTTGTCTTTCTACCCCTTTTGTCTTTCCTTTCCTTGCCTCCTACTATTTCTATTTTTGTGACACAGTTTAAATTTTAACTTTTGATTCTTTCATACAGAAAGTTTTCTAATATCGTGTCATTAATCTCTGCTTCTGCTTTTCCGTTTTCTTATGTCTGACCGACAAATTTAAATATTTTTTTCTTTCTTAATCTCACCACCTATTTTTTTTAACTTCCTGTGTATGTATATGTTTTGGGGCTTTTTCCGGTATAGAAAGTTTGTACCATATTTGAATTAATAAATTTTTGTTTTTGATCGTTACTGATGAAGCGAGAATTTTCTCGCTGAAATAGCCATTCAACAAAAGTAAATTTCGGAATTTTTTTACATACTATATATATTTGGCTCAGTAAATAGATATTTCTATTTACATCGAGACCACCACCTTGATCAATTCTAATACTAATAAAACTAATATTAATAGGATCTGTTTTTTGGCATTTTACCTTTTGCTCATCCTTCTTGGATTTAATATATATATATATATATATATATATATATATATATATATATATATTATTTGTATATGTTTCTACTTCTATCTGGCTATATATCTATCTAATTAGAAAAAAATAAAATTGAAATATTTTCCACTTCTTCAATAATTAAGTGTGAAACAATGTTAAACATGGGAAAATCTACTTTTTTGTAATTTATTTTGTAAAATCCATGGAGATATCTAAAATTATACTCACTTGTCAGAGGAATCAAAATATGTTCGAACGGCTGGGCATGTACATGTATCATAAAATGAAAGCGTAAAAAAAATTTGAATCTGCTGATCTTTTCTGCGAGAAAGAAATAAAGAAAGCAAAGTAAAATGAAAAAAAAAAATGAATGAATCAAAGGCGCATGCGTACAAATATTTCTATGACACATTCTTCGGCAAAATATTTATTTTCGGGTTATGTGGAATCGTACACATTTTAAAAACGCATAATGTGTCAATGTATTGTTAACTCTTTTATACGATATTATTTCACGTCAGTTATTTGTTCATTTCAAGGTTTTTTGGTTTGTTTTTTGTTTTTTTTTTTGGGGGGGGGGGTTATTTTTTCATTAATATTGGTTTTTATTTGGATAATTCAAGTTAAAGCGGTTCTATATTTCCATCAAAAACGAAGCAATAAACAATTCTTCTTTTTGGGCAACAGAAATTTTGGTCTCAAATTGCTTTCGCGATGTTAGATAAATTGTGTGTTTTCATATCTACAATAATCCCCCAAAATATCTGCACATTCTTCATAGCGATTATTGATGTTTCACGTCCTTTATAATGAAAAAGAAAATCAATAAAAAGATTTGAAAGAAAACCATTTTATTCTTCACTACCACACGACACTGATGTACCCCTGGTGCCATATTGGTTACCTCGCCTCTTTTACGCATATAAACATTCAGTCTACGACTTAAAGCCAATAAACGTAACTATTTCTACAGTTTTTTTTTCTAAACTTAATTTGTTAAATAGGTTATTTTTAGGTTGTTTGGGGGGTATTTTTTTGTCAAAAACGTTCACCATAGTACAAAGAAGCATTATATAGCATTCCAAGAAAATACAAAATTCATTAGCGAAAATGTTTGTCGTGACATTATTCAATAAATTTCATTTCATTGATGAAAATAAAGCACAAATAATCTTATATGGCAATTTCTAATTGTAACTCAAACAAAAACATAAATGACATTTTTTAATTTTTTAAATATGCAAAGCACCAGTGTAAGTTGTTATAATTAAATTGTTCAGAAAAAAAAGCTGATAAAATATTTTTGTAAATACATTTTCAGCCTGATTTTGAACTGACAACTTTTGGGGCCAACCGAATAAACCGAATAAAAGTAATTTATTAAGAATCAAAACATTAATGAATTTTTTTTTTACTTTATTAAAAATCAATTTCTTTACCATTTACTTTATTAAAAATATTCTCTAATTAAGATTTTCATTTTTGATAAATTGCATTTATTTGCTTATAAAAAAAAAAGTTTTGTTTTATGGTTCTGAGTTGATCCGGCGCTGAGTCGGCAGTGTTGAGTTGTCCCATTTCCTCCGCTCAAAGACGCTTTTATTGAAGAGGCTTTCAACAATGAATTGGCTTCTAGGGTTACTCATATTGACTTACTGTTATGTAGTCCCATCGATACACTGTGTCGGGTCATATTCTTACTTTACTTTCATCCATTCTGTCGGCAATTTGGGTCACAGTAGCCTTTCTGTTGGCAAGAATATTTTCGTTCAGTTTCATATCGATAAGTTTTGACCACCTGAGATTGTTCTATCCTGGAATTATTTCTATCGCGTATTCACTACAGCTAGACATAAGCTCATGCAGGCCGTGTATCGTTTCAGAAATTCTCAGATCTATTCTTCTGATTAAAAGAATTTCACTTTTCTCATAGCCAATTAAATTTACCTCTTGCTTTTCACATTACACTAAATGACGTATTCTGAGCTGGCGTACCTCCTTAAATACGTCTACTGTCAAAAGTCTACTGTCAAACTACGAGAAAGTAGTTGTCATTCTTCCGACATTTCACTGTTCATAATATTTTACTCCTCAGCGTAAATGCGTTTCTATACTTGTATGTACGTACGTATATCTGCGTACACACACTCACGTGTGTGTGTGTGCGCGCGCGTGTGTGTTATAAAAGGGAACAAAATATTTCTTCTCGAAAACTTTTCTTCAAACAATTTTGTTATCGATTCCAAAGCTTGTAGAACTGAAAGCCACAATGATAGAGCATCAGACAAAAACTGGAGAAATTGTGCAATATGGAAATAACGGTTGTTACTGTAATCATAAGAGCACTGGTCACGGTTTTCATTACTGTTAAAGGGTGGAACAGCTATAGACTCGATATTAATGTAAAAAGCGTGCAACCAGCCGAACTCAAAGAATACTAATACGAGTGCAAAGAAATTATTGTGACTTGGGATCATCGAGGCTCGCCAGAAAATGTAATAAGATAACAACGGTACAAAGAGACAGTGAACCTTCAATGATAGTCTCACACTGTTCCACTTGGTGGTAGAGTTATAAAGAAAATTCAGTAAAAGAAGATGTTGAAAGGGAAAAAAAAGAAAAGTTTTTGGCAATTACGAAGCTTCGACAAAATTTTGTCAAAAATTCAATTGCTTAAAAAGTGAGACGATTATTTTTTTATTTTTGATAAGTAAAACCTTGACAAAATAAACGCGGATCCTATCTTTATCGTTTCGTTTCTTTTTTTTTTTTAATATCTGAACATGGGACAAGATGTCGAGAAAAGTATTACCGCTTTAAGATTTTCCAAAATACATAGAAATTCTCATTAATGGCGGCAAATTTAACTCGAAAGGAATAATAGGTTTTTTCCTTGAATAAATATAAACGATGGGAGTAAAAATCCTTCTATAACTGCGAAAAATAGACCAGCATTCTTGACGATTAATCCCTTACGAGATTAGCTTTTGATTAAGTTGTCTTAAATAAGGGAATTGGAATTTTGTTTCTTAGGCTAGAACTTGCGTTTACCTTTTTTATTTATTTATATTATGGTGTCGGGAAGTTAAGTAGTTTTACCAAAAAGGATATTGAAAACAAACGTAGGTTAATTAAATTTAGATATTAATCACGAATATAATCGCTTACAATTTCAATGACCCTCGCTCAATGAAGAGGAAACTTTTTGGTTCTGTATTTATAGAAATTTAAGTTTTCCACCGAAAGATGTTCCAATTTTGACGAGTATTGAGGATGTGGAAAAATCTCCAACCCTAACGATTTTATTTTTCTTTGCAGAATGTGCTCTTTACCTGATCAAACTGATGACAATAAACATCTGAAATGACAGTCCTTTCACGTTCTAATAGCTCCTGATGAAGGGCACATTTCATATTCCACCAGGCACAAAGCAACAATTCTGTGGACGGAATTCTGTTTTTGTGTTGATAATGGCTTATCATTTATTATAACCCAATGTATTTTTCGTTTCCTGCTAACATGCAAAAAACATTTTCTATCACTTTTAACAACTACACGCAAAAAATGAATGATTGTCATTTTGGTTAAAAGATTGTTATGGGATGTAATGTTCACTTCTTAAGCGCAACTTTATAAGGAACCCGAATTCCCTCTTTAAAAAGATTTTTTTCCAATTCGCTTGAGATACTTGGGGGTTAGTAGAACATGCCACAAGAAGTTAAAATCTTTGAAATGGTTGAAATCTAATAGCTTCTTAAAAACGTTCTTTATTTACAGTAAGTTACTTTCCAAAAGAGGGTTTGTCGGACATTTCACAATCACTATTTTAAATCTTTCAAACACTCTGACATGTACAAAACAAAATTCATTGCACAAATATTTTCAATGCATTTCTAGCAGTGCTACTGTTTTGAAATTCATACAGTAATCGATGGCGAACATGCTGAGTTTTAATCTTATACGCCTTCATGTGGTTAAACCGTGAAATAAATTATAAACGACACAAACTGATAGGAGAGTTGATAAACTAATTCTACACGCTGATTCATAGCATTCAATTCTGATTCTCTTTTGGTTGATTGACTCATTATTTGTAGCGGTCAAATATGCAATTACTTTTCAAGCAACCTAATACTTCTTTTCGCTTAATAATAATAATAATAATAATAATAATTATTATTATTATTATTATTATTATTATTATTATTATTATGTTGCTATTTTTCATCATATTTCGATTTCTGCTATGGACGCACTACCTACCAAATCTTCGGAAATACCTAAGGCAGGTCGGGGTGTGTTGTTATGGTTCCATTTCATGTTTTTTCTATCTTCCCCATCATTCCTAGAATTACATGGACAAAGTTCTCCTTAGTATGTGCGCTGTACTTAACAAGACAATTTTTTGTATATCTATTAAGCTGGGGTTTCCAGGGATTCTTTCAATGTGTTGTTTTGTTCCATTTTTATCATTCCAAGTGCACCTACTATCACTGGCACGATTCTTGTTTTCAATTTCCACATTTTTTCTATTTCAATTTCCAGGTCTTTATATTTTGACAGTTTTTCGAATTCCTTGGTTGCTATGTTACAATCCGCTGGGCAAACCATATCAATTAATAGGCAAGTGTTTTCTTTCTGGATTTTAACAATAATGTCCGGCCTATTTGCTTCATTTTTTCTGTCTGTGTAGGTGGTGTAATCCCATAGAATGGTGACGTCTTCTATTTCTGTAACCGGTGCTGGATGATGTTCATACCAGTGTTTGCTTACATATTTTCCATAGTGTTTGCACATTGTCCCATGTAAATATTGCTCCACTCTATCGTGACGATTTCTATATACATTTGGGGCAAGTACAGAACATCCTGAGATTAGATGTTCTATTGTTTCTTGGTGTTTATCACAGAACCTGCATTTTGGATCCACATTATTATGTATAATATTTGCCTGAAAGTTCCTAGTGAAAAGATTTTGGTCTTGCGCTGCAAGAATAAAGCCTTCAGTCTCAGACTTTAATCCAGATGCACATAACCATCGATGAGTATAAACTTTATGAGTATTAACTTTATCAACATTATTATTATTATTATTATTATTATTATTATTATTATTATTATTATTGTTATTATTTTTATGTCATTTTCCATCATATTTCGATTTCTACTTTGGTCGCACTACCAACCAGGTCTGCGGGGAGACCTAAGGTAGGTCGTGGCGTGTTGTTATGGCCCCATTTCATGTTGTTTTCTATCTTCCCTATCATCCCCAGCATTACATAGATAAAGTTTTCCTTAGTGTGTGGGCTGTACTTAATAAGACAATTTTTTGTATATCTCTTAAGCTGGGGCTTCCAGAGATTCTTTCAATGTGTTGTTTTGTTCCATTTTTTATCATTCCAAGTGCACCTTCTATCACTGGCACGACTCTTGTTTTCAATTTCCACATTTTTTCTATTTCAATTTCCAGGTCTTTATATTTTGACAGTTTTTCAAATTCCTTGATTGCTATGTTACAATCCGCTGGACAAGCCATATCAATTAATAGACAAGTTTTCTCTTTCTGGTTTTTAACAATAATGTCTGGCCTGTTTGCTTCAATTTTTCTGTCTGTGTAGATAGTGTAATCCCATAGAATGATGACATCTTCTATTTCTGTAACCGGTGCTGGGTGATGTTTACAGGTTTTTCATAGTGTTTGCACGTTGTCCAATGTAAATATTGCCCAACTCTATCGTGGCGATTTTTATATTCATTTGGGGCAAGCACAGAACAGCCTGAGATTAGGTGGTCTATTGTTTCTTGGTGTTTATCACAAAACCTGCATTTTGGATCCATGTTATTATGCATAATATTTGCCTGAAAGGTTCTAGTGAAAAGACTTCGGTCTTGTGCTGCAAGAATAAAGCCTTAAGTTTCAGACTTTAATCCAGATGTACGTAACCATCGTTGAGTATTAACTTTATCAACATTGGATTCATTGGCACGTTCTGGATATTGGCCATGCAGAGGTTTGTCTTGCCAGCGCTGTTTCATCTGTTCAAGAGCTTTATCTTTGGCTTTCATTTTCATATTTTTTGCCGCAATAGTTGGTTCTTGGCTTCTGTTTTGCTTTTCTACAGAATCTACTAACTGTAAATCTTGTTTGTATTTACTGCCTTCTCTTATTATTGAATATTTTTTCTTTCTTACTTCATGTTGCCTTACTAATTGTATCATCCAATCCTTCTATGTATGTTAGTAAGCCAATAGTTGTTGTCTTGTATGACAATTCCAGCTGAATAAAACTTCTTCCACCTTCTTTACGGGGTATGTATAGACGGTCTACATCAGCCTTTGGATGATGCATCTTATGCTTAGAAAAAAACTTTCTTGTTTTAGAATCCATTCGCCTGATGTCGTTTACAGTCCAGTTTAAGATGTTGAAACTATATTGGACAACTAGGATTGCAAGGCTATTAATGGCCATAACTCTGTTTTGAGAATTCAGTTCAGTTTTTAATATCATTCGTTGCCTTCTATAGTACTCTTTACGCACTATTTCTTTCATTTTTTTATTGTGAATGTTTTCACTCTCATTTACACCTAGGTATTTATAAGCTTCTTCTGGTTTCAATTCTTTTATTGTTACAGCAGGGTCTAAGCTAATTGAGGATGTTTCTTGTATTGATCCACGTAAAACTTTAGCTTTAGCACATTTATTCAAATTGAATTTCATTCCAATGTCTTCGCTGAAGCATTTTACAGTTTTCAGAAGACCTTCCAGCTCATTATCATTCTTAGCATATAACTTTAAGTCATCCATGTAAAATAGACAGCTTATTTTCTTTTGGCCTATTTTATAACCACATTCTGTCTTATTAAGTTGACTGGTTAGTGCTATTAATGATATGCAGAATAGTAAGGGAGACAAAGAATCACCTTGAAATATACCTCTTTTGGTGTTTACTTCAGTTGAGGTAAAGGGTTGTTTTCCGTATAGACATGCACTGTTTGATGAAATTGATGATGACGGGTGATATCTTGTATATATTTAAAGTCTTTAAAATCCAGGAATGTGACACACTATCGAATGCCTTACGATAATATATCCAGGCAGTACTAAGATTTTTCTTTGTACTGTAGCAGTTTTCCAGGATCATTTTTTAATAAGCAATTGGTCTTTACATCCATAACAGCCACGTTTGCACCCTTTTTGTTCAAGCGGTAACATGTCATTTCTTTCTAAGAATAAATAGGTCTGTTTTGTTAAAATAGATGTTAATAGTTTATATGTTGTCTAAAGGCATGTAATTGGTCTGTAGTTTTTCGGGTTGTTTGTGTCACTATTCTTGTTTGAAGAATTGTAATTCCTTTGGTCATCCATGCAGGAATTTTAGTGGGATCATCAACCATTTCTTGAAGTTCTTTGGCTAGTTTTTTATGTACTGTATTTAAATAATGTAGCCAAAAGTTAGGAATTTTATCTATACCTGGGAATTTCCAATTGTGTGCTTTTTTTAGTGCAAATTTAACATCCTCTTCTGTAATTCCAACCCATGTCTGTTCTGGTTTATTTTTGATTCGTTCTATCTCTTGTGCAATCCAATCTACTTCCTTGTTATGTTCTTTAGGGCAAGCCCATATCTTTTCCCAGAACTGTGTAACTTCTTCTATTCTGGGGTGGGGGACTGTCACTTCAATTCTTTTTTTACCTATTTCCCTGTAAAATGTCTTTGCATCGGTTTGAAAAATCTTGTTTTGTCTGTACAATCTTATTATTATTATTATTATTATTATTATTATTATTTAATCATATCACCCCGAGCAAGGCGGTAACGCCACTGAAGCGCAGGGGGCTACGTAGGAGTGAAAAGATTGGAAAAGAGAAAGCCGGAAACCACAGCCTAAACAAGGAACAAGGGATGAGCCTCTTCACCTGTTCAATAGACGTGGGTGAGTGTGAACCGGGCGATAGTTTAGTCTATCTACTCCAATTGAAAAAAAAAAAGAAAAGAGTGAAAAGATTGGAAAAGAGAAAGCCGGAAACCACATCCTAAACAAGGAACAAGGGATGAGCCTCTTCACCTGTTCAATAGATGTGGGTGGAGTGTGAACCGGGCGATAGTTTAGTCTATCTACTTTAATTATTGTCACTGTTGTTGTCGTTGTTTTAAAAGGGTGAGAATTAAACTTATAGATTTTAGCCCAAATATATTATTTGGGTGCATTGCGTTTGTAGCAGAAAAAAAAGAGGATTGTATTTCGCCAAGTTCCGTTGATGAAAAGTCAAAATAATCAGTACTCATCGTTGCTGTTGGTCTATATGAACGTGTTAATACTGATGATTGTTCAAGATGTTTACCGCTGAATGAAACTTAATTTACAAAATCTACTTTTAATTCTCAATACAAAGTGAGAAATGAAGAAATAGATTAAAAATGAGGTGACGAAAGACATAACGGAATTTCGAAGGTGAAGGGCGTCGATGCAGAAAGAAAAATTGGCATCAGATTAATCTCGACCCACCGAATTTGTTAATTTACTAGATGATGACCTGCGGGGGGTGATGATCTTTACAGCTTTCTTTTATTTATTTACTAGCAGTATAGCCCATAGGGCATACAGACAGATAAACAGACACACACACAAACATCTTGCCTTTTATATATATATATATATATATATATTATCGATTTTCTGCACTATTGTAAAAACTGCAACCTTGAAACTTCTGAATATCGTCTCTTACGTCTTTGTCTATGAGTGTATCAAATTTGGTTAAAATCGGACCACTCCTTCTATAACCCGATTTTTTGGATTATCGATTTTCGACATTTATCGGGGGTACCTCGACGCAAAACCTAGCTAAGAACCCACGCAGACGCTTATAGTACAACTGTGTGAATTTTCAACAAAATCGGTTCAGCTGTTTCGGAGTCTATAGGTAACTGGGACACACACACACACACACACACACACACACACACACACACACACACACACACATAGACACACACACACACATTCACACACACAAAGTTCCATTTAGATAAGTTTAGATTTTGTAAAGCAAAATGAATTACTCACTCTTTTTTTTTTTTTTTTAGTTAAATGAAAGCAACAATTTTGTTAACCTGGTGGTCGAAGGCTGTTATAGATTTTATTTCTGTACAAGTGGTCGGTATTACTGATACTTAACATCAAGAAAAAAACAGTTGAAGTTTTTGGGACATGTAATGAGGAAGGAGGGCTTGGAGAACCTGATGCACATGGGATGGATAGAGGGAGAGAGGGACAAGGAAAAACAGCACACAACATACCTGATGGACTTGAACAGATGGATGGTAGAACGAGGATTGAGTGGAGTAAAAGGAGAAGAGATATCAATGGTGGAAAGAGAGAAGTGGCGGGCCATGATCCTGAAAAGACATGGCACATAGAAGAAGAAGATAGAATTTGATATGCTGATTTTCAAGGCAAGCAAATTTAAGTACTATCAAGGCTAGACTGAAGTAAATCGAAAATAAGTTCCGACCAAGTTGTTATTGTGAACTGAATCAGGATGAAATATTTTCAATTATTTGATCGTTGATTATTTATTCGAATTCTAAATTGATTTTAAATCGATAGCAATCGATTTATTTCAAAAACCCAATCAAAGCGATTCAGCTAAAATCAATGAAAACTTTCTGATCTCTTAATTTGCATTGATATCATTAATTAGCCCCAAAGGAAAATGTAAATCTTTTTAATTTATTTTGTTTTCAAATTAGAGAAAATTAATCACAAATAAAACTGCAACAAATGTGAAGCTGGTGGACACAAATATGGGAAACGATTATGAGTTCATGTGTACTGGACAACAGCGGGAAATGTTAAATCCCTACTAAAGGAAAGGAGCAATAAAAGTGGAAAAGAAGAGATTAGGAGAAGAAATAAGAGAGAGAAGGAAGGAAGGAAGGAAGGAAGGAAGGAAGGAAGGAAGGAAGGAAGGAAGTGTGGGGGAGGAACGAAGGAATAAAGGATGGGAGGGAGTAATAAAAGAAGACAGAGAGGATAGAGGAGAGACAAATGAGGAGAAAAATAGATCAAATCAAATCTATTCTCACTAAAATCAAACATGAATAATTCAACATTTTAATGAAATGCAAATCAAATATTTTAAAAAATTGTCTATTTATCAAGAAGAAAAGAAAATGTGTGGGTGTATGTAAGTGTGTGTGCGATGTATCTGGATGGCTGTGCCATGTATGTGGGCGTGTGTGTAGGACGTATGTATGACGGTGAGATAAAAAATTTAATATAGAATTTGCATATGTCATATTCAAATCGGGAAAGAAACTAGAACCTAATTTGATTTTTATTTCTGTTGCATATGCACACATACTGGCATGCACATACGCATGACCATATACACACGTACACACACACAGTTACACACACATACACGAATGTACACGCACACGTACGCACACAAGTACACACACACACAGACTGACGCATAGAGACAGTAAGATTCCCCAGTCAACTTATTTTAAAATAAGCGAATATTGTAATATGAACATTATAACTTTGCGACTTTCTTTCAATTAAACTATATATGTGCATATCCCAAGCTCGCCTTTCCTGAAAGAATTACTACTTTCGCAAGCTAACATACAAAACAACAAAAATGTTGAAAAATTAAAAGAAAACGGATGACTCCACCAATTTAACCTTTGAATATGTACATCACAAACATCCATCTCTTACCATAAGAACCTAATCACAATCCAAACAATTTCCATGAAGAAAAAATTGAAGATTAATCTCCCACTTTACTTTGCACCAGCATTTGAATTAGGACTCATTGTGCCCTCCTCATTCTTCGGCTGACTTTTCAACCTCCTGATTAACATTCATGAACGTTCACAAATTTACAAATCCTTACAAACTTATATCATTCTCGTCTCATATCTAAACACATACTAAATCCTACATTGTCTTGATCAAATCCATCAAAGGACAAAACGCGTCGGCTAAATACATGTTTTTTATCTTGTAGGATTTTCTATGATTTTCTATTAAAAATTTTATAGTAATAAAATTTTATGTCAGTTGTACCAACAATCCTTTTAAAACCCGCCATTATTTGCACATCTCGTCTTTTAATAATAAGTCTTACCGCAATAGCACATCAGTTTCTACTTATAATTGGCAATTAAAGATACCAATAAAACACCTACCGTAAAATGGAAAATATTTTTAAAAAAGACAACAACACAAAACTTGTAAATCTTTACATGAACTTTTATGTTTACAGGGAAAATTACAAATTCCCAAAATTACACTTGATGAATCAACGTAGCAATGTAACTTCCAGTCATCATCATCGTCTAAAATATACACTAAACTATAATTAATTTTTTCTAATACAGTATTACTAGATAATCTATAATCTTTTCCTTAGCATATTTATTGATTCTCCCATCTTCTGATAATTAATTTATTTTGCCTAACGAATAGATCACTCACTACGTCAACTACATATGTTTGACGTGCAGTATATTTTAAAAAAACTTACCCGTTTTTGTCACTTGTTCACTACTTTAAGTGAAAAATAATTTAAAGAAAACCTTGTAACCGTTTCACGAGGAAACACGATAACTTTTCAGACTTGCTAAATGCTACATATGTATCATTCAATATATTTCATCACTGGCATCGAAAATGTCTGGGTCTTAAGTCATTTCAAGTCTCTATCGCCTTTTACCCTTACAATCAAATGTTTTCTATTCTCCATGACCTAACTTTCTGTTGGTTCACTGAGACAAGCCCTATGAAAATCTTCCTTAATTATCTGGATATGGTAAAAATTATGTTGTTTTTAAGCTTCTATATATAATGATTACTAACAGAAAAATCTTTCACTAATTGATGTGGTGTTAATAAGATAGTACCGAAACACAACGATTCTATATATATATATATATATGTTCATGCATTTACTTTTATAGAGAGTGCTCGATACAACATAGAGCGTTATATTGTACTAGTTGTTACAATGGTTTATAAATTTATAGTATCACTACACAAACATTTTCGCGTTTTGAAGCTTCTATGCGCGCTTCTCATCGGGTGAAAAAGATGAAATGAAAATTAAATGGTGAAAACGGTTTATTTGTGGTGATATGATGTTTAAGTAAAAGCGGGGTTGGGAGCTTATTCTGATCTGATTAAAAAAAACAACTCATCCACACGACCACCTCACAAAAAATGCAATAAATACACAATGTGTATTAATACTATGAATTTATAAACCATTGTAACAACTAGTACAATATATATATATATATATATATATATATATATATATATATATATATATATATATATATATATATATATTGATAAATCCAGGAGAAGATTTGCTAAATATTCCCAATGGATCCTAGTGATATTAGGTTAACTATTTAAATTGATCCAACAGAGAGTTCGATGTAAATTTAATTTACAAAGCAGATATTTATTTATTTCATATGTAAATTCAATATTTTACATTTGTGGAATAACCATTTCTACATGTTCTTATATATATATATATATATATATATATATATATATATATATATATATATATATATATATATATATGTATCCGAGTGAATAAAGAACGAAAAAAAATTTACAACGTCCAAAACATTAATTTAAAACAGTGTTCGATATATAATATAGAGCTGTGAATATTTATAATAAATTATATTTAGAAACATGTAGAATTTTTTAATATATATATCCACAACAAATTGTACAAATATACAAAATCAGATTAGTTATAAAACTGTGCTTAAATACAAAAATATTCTATAGTTGTACAAATAAACACTAAAGATAGGTCTAATCCCATCCTTTCTCACTCTTTACGCCTCCTTATTCCCCCCTCTAATAAGACCAAAGAATAAAGGCTAGGCAGGCGGTCATAAAACACACTTTCATGAATCAACTCTATCCCCTACCTACCCCACTTCCTTCAAAATTTTAACGGACAATTTACAAGACTTATTCCCTTATCGCTAACCCCCACCAACATCCCCCACACACAACTCCAAAATATAAAGAGGTCTTCCATTCTTTTCCACACCACCTGATGAGACATTATATATATATATATATATATATATATATATATATATATATATATTATAAGGAAGTGAAAGAACAGGTAGATTAAAACCCACTGTTCATGCATTTACTTCTACAAAGAGTGCTTAATACAAAATATATACGCTATTTAGATTATTTGGACTGTTGCGCTGATCTTTGTTGGCATATTCATGGTGGATATGCCAACGAGAATGAGGTCAACAGTCCAAACAATATAGTGTCAATTATTGCAATACCTCATCTCAGATATATTCTTCTACCGAGCGCCCATAGCTCAGAGGTAGAATCGCCGACTGACAGCAATTCGGTCGGGATTCAATCCTGGGTTAAAAGCAATCGGAGTCTAACCGTACTGATGAACTGTGATACAGCGAAGCAGATCTGTTTGCAGATGACTATATATATATATATATATATATATATATATATATATATATATATATCAAGGAAGAGGAGGCTGCATTTTAGTCCAGTACGCCTTACCGACTTAGACTGTCGGTCAAGCGAGACTAAACTTCGTGCTTTCAAGCGAAACTTTTTCTGTCATTGATCTCTCGAAGTTTTTCATATCTGAGATTCAGGAAGACAGAAGATTGTAATTAGCAGGGAAGAAATAAATCGCAAGGGAGTTCCACGGTGAGATGCGCGAGAAAAGAAACTATTAAAATCAAACATGATTACATGTACCTAGTTCAAGAGAAAGACGACGAGAACTAGTCGCCGATCTATTATTAGTTGCCATAATATTAGTGAGACTATAACGCTAGCCTAAAAGAAATATGAAAATAGAACGCTTGTTCCCATGTGTGTTGTGGTGCATTAGATATCGGCTCGGAACGAGAAATCGGGGAGCCGAGTTCGAATTCCAGCTGAATTCATTTGCCGTCACTTACGCGCAAATACCCTTGGGAAAGGTATTAATCTGTCTATTACTCCCAGTTATGGGTTAAATAACAGGACAAATTGGTTTCTATAACCTTGGTCGGCAACCAGTCTACCGCAGAAAGCAATGGCAACCTACTGCGGGGTAATCTTCTTCCCAGTCAGTCATGTCTCTTTCGAGATATGATCGCCCAAGCGTGTATCTCGTATGGCACTTAACTGACTGACTGCATGAACAAGCAAAACATCAACTAGAGAAAATGGATTGCTCAAATGACAATAAGGGTCAAAATTCAAAAACGGTAAAAAAATCGTGAAATACAAAGATTTTGCTCGAGAACTGACATGTCTATTATAATTTGTTCACTGAAAGCGTTCTAACGTACAATTTCAGAAAAATTAAATTCATTAGAAAACACATTAGAAGTGAATGATTCGTGTTAAAATCGATGAAAATTTATTTCTCAGTGATAACCACGAGACATCTTTGTTAGAATGAATTTCAGTGCCCCAAACCCCTAAACGTCTAATAAAGAAAAATAGATACAAAACCTTTAAGCAGAGGCACGAATCCACACTATGCATGCTACTTTATAAAATGGAACCAACCTGGTTCAAGTTCTAATCGCATTTGAACTAAGGACGAGCTTCAGGGTTAGGGATGGATTAATTCAAATGAGTATCTTTTTTTTTCTAACATAAACAAGTGATAGCAAATCAGTAAAGTATGAAAAGTCTGCTATAATTTGTGAATGTTGTCCAATTGCAAACTATGAACGACCTTAATAAAAGAGTTTGAGTTTGAGTTTGAGTTTTGTTTAACGGCAAATCAACACCTCTGTGGGTTACTTAATGCCAAAAAGGTAGAGTTTTAAGGGGTTTTTTTAATGTTCGGTTATAGTGAGAAGGTTGATTTAGTCAGATTTTAATGAAAATCTTTTGTTTTTATTCATTTTTATTTTAGAAAACTGAAAATGTCTTCTAATTTTGTGTTAAAAAATGTTTTCCTGAAAATATTTTTTTCTTCAAAAATGTGTTTTGGTAATATTTTTCCTACAAAAATGTATAATTTTTATAAATGTCTCTCTCTATATATATTTCTATAAAAGTGTATTTTTACACTTTCATGGTGTTTTGACCCCAGTTTGGGAGGGGTTAATTATTTGCCCATAGCTGGGACCCTAACAGGTGCTAATACTCTGGGTCAGGGTGGATCTGAGAACAACAGCAATAAAATCATTTATACTGCCTATTTAACGACACTAAAACCTAAATTATCAATTGATAAACGTGAACAAAAATAGAAAATGTAAAGTTCATAAATATAACTTTAGGTAGGTACCTCCACTCATTTTTGATAACTAACTTTTAAATTGAGATTATGAAGTCATTATATAATAAAATCATTTATACTTCCTTTTCAACAACACTAAAACTTAAACTATCAATTGATAAAAATGAACGGAATTAGAAAATGCAAAGTTCATAAATATAACTTTAGGTAAGCAAAAAGAGGAATTAAAAAATAAGACAAACTATTTTAAGGATAAATGGACAAAAACAAATAAATAACAGTGTTTTTTTAAGAATTAATAACAAAAAACAATAAAAATATAATTTGAAATAAATGTAACAATTATGATATGTGTAATAAATTAAATAAAGAAATAATAATTGCAAATTATATTAATTTATTTATCACTTTTAAGCAATATTTTCGTTTTTCAGTTAAGCTTAAAATGCGTTAATTTTTTTAAACTTTGGATAAATACATCATATTTCCTTGAGTTCAGAACGCCATTTTGGCTGTAATAAATATCAGTCATGGCGAAAATTTTAATCAAGCTAATCTTTCGAATGAAAAGTGTCCAGAATTGCAATTCGTCCTTTGTTTTTCGGACTTTTGTTTGGTCTGTTTGATTTTCCTTTTTGTTATGTTTATTTGATTTTTCTACGTTTTCGTGTACGTCTCTAAATATTATATTAAAAACGTTAATTGAGTAAGACTATAACGTCCTCATTTCTTTTCATCTTTACTAATTCGTTGATCGCGGCCATTTTACTTCCGTATATAAATTCTCTCTGACAATTGAAGTAAAATATTTGCGTCCGTGCCACTTGAGATAATGCAAAAAATTTCAAGTTGACAATAAATTTTATTACCATATCAAAACCTATACATCATTATCACATTACAACGGTAAATTAATTTAAAAGTATTGTTTCGCTGGCGTGTATTATACGTTCAGCTCGCCAAAGCGCTAAGTTAATTCGTTAAATTAGAGATGCGCCCTGGTGGAAATTATCTCCTTGTAATGGTGTGCTTACACTGTTTCCTAAAAGTATCCAAACTGTAGTGGGATTGGCAAATAGGATTTTACCTATTTACACGTGTTGGTTATTGGATAATTAAAGTGTAGCGTAAAGAATCAGACGACAGAGAAATGACTGCTGATCACGTGTCGCAAAACAACACTATACAACACAAACATTAGCTTAAATACATAGAAAAAGGCGGCTAAATATTAACGGCAAACGCGTCCACCGCTCACCCTTGCCTCAAAATGCATGACACTTTCTCTATACCGTCTCACTTGCCTATTCATAAAATACAGTCTGCCCCATTCCCCTACCTGACTATTACTAATGCGTTATCATGTTCAGTAGCCTAAATCTATATTTACTCTAAAAAGTTGACTAACATCTCTCCCGGGTCTTATACGTGAAACTGAGCCATGTAATAGGCTCTTGTTTAAATCAAACACAGTAAGCAAAGAGACAACTAGTATTTGTACATAGACTAAATACATAATCGGTTAGTCGAGGGATATATATGATACACGCTTGGGCGATCATATCTGGGCAGAAAATTTTCCCGCAATCTGGAGAGAGAAGGGATGAATTAATACCTTTCCCAAGAGTATTTCCGAGTAAGTGAATGAAACGAATTCCACTGGAATTTGAACTCGGCTCTCCGATTTCTCGTTCCGAGCCGATATCCACTGTACTAAACGCACATCCATAGTACAGCAATATAAGTTGAAAACTAACTGTTTTATATGCCATAACAATTAAATGGATTCGTGTATGCAATCAAATCCATTCAATGAAGTTTTTTTAATCGAATTCACCCCAGTCAAAACAGCAAAGCCGCGAAGACAAAGGGAGTTACAGAGTTTGGAAGAATTAATAAGTAGAAACATTACTAAAGATTGAGAACAAAAGAAGAACAATCAGGAAGACAATAGATAGTAAGCTGATGGTGCATTTCAAACTTTGAAGATTGAAATTAACTGAAAACATGGAGCCGGAAGGAAGCTCAACAAGCGAAAAGTGTGAAAAAAGAAACAATTAACATGGAACGGTTAGATCTCGCCAACTCAATAGTAAATTGATATCGGCCAGAAATTCCTGGAAAAGTGGATCTTATATCGGCCTGAATTTACGATTTTAAAAAATGCTGCCAGTTGATTATACGTGAAATAAACTTTGACAAGCACACCAGGTAAAAATGTTAGTTAATTTTCAGATTAGGAAAAGGTCATCGATTTATTTTCAAAACTGTGCCAACATTCATATCTTCACGAGATCAAATTATAAATGATACGATACCTTAAATAAATTGACGTGTCAAATTGGTGGTCACAGTAGCATCACTTCCGTTCTAGTTTCTTTCAAGATAAGCTCATTGGCATATTACTCCTTTTCAACGGAAACTATTGATTTAAATCAGTCAAAAGTATCTTTTCATAGAATGTGGGTCACATGAGTCTAAGAAAAATGCACATTATAAAAAAAAGCAGTTGTTATTGCTTGGTGATGAATGAACGCCTTTGACTTTAGTGTCTATTAAATAAAGCTTTACGCTTGCGTTATGAGTTCTTGGCGTTTTTCAATAGGTGGCGCTTCAACACATGATTTCCTTACATACGTGACGAAAGAAAATGAGAAGCATTTTGTTTTCGGTACTTTTTTATATGGAGACGGTATAGAAACAGCAAAAATATATGTGCCGTTTAAGGATATCGTGCTATAACTGAGAGTACTGTTTGTAAGTGTTTCACTAGTTTTAGAAGTGGAAATTTTAATCTGGCAACCCTGCAATTGTTGATGCTGACCAAATACAAATGCTTATTTAAAATATTTCTGGTCACACGACACAGGATATCGCAGAGGTAATCCCCTTATCTCAAATAAGCTTTGTACGACAATTTGAAACCTTTCGGATACATGAATCACTAGGATGTGTCATGATTTCGCATAAAAATATTAAAAAGGCTGTATTTCCATCAAGAATTCTCCGCTCAGATAACAAAAATGATTCATTTAAAAGAATGATCAAAATAGATGAAAAATGTTCACACTAATGTAGAGCGAACATGGTCTTAGGCAGCAATCGAAGAAAAGCTGCCGGAAATGGCCAATCGGAATACTGCCATCTTTTATCAAGACAATGTCAGGTCTCTTTTTACACCTGGTAGAAATTAGGACGGCATGGCGGGGTGGTTAGTCCTTCCATACCCACCATACTCACCTGAACATGCACCTTCGGATTACCAATTATTTCTTAAATTCTCTTAATTGCTAAATTCTCTTAGTTGGAAGAACTTCAATTCTCTGGAGGTCTGTAAATACCACGTGGATCAGTCCATCACACAGAAAGATGTCAAGTTTTGTTCAGAAACAATCATGTAACGGCGGAAAGTAGAGGAACGAAATGCTATATATGCGGTTGAATAAATTTAAGTAGAAATATCCAGATATTGTCATTGGAATTTAATTAAAGATGCTACAGACTTATTTTCTAATGTAATATTTCATTAAATAATGTAACTAATGCCATCAAATATGGTAAACGAGGGGATTTTCGGTCATAAATTACACTCTTGGAGGATATATATGATTCCAAGTATTGCCAATTACATTAATAGTGCGATTTTGTATGCTATCAACTACTGTAAACGAAAAGTCTTTTAGGTGATCATATAAGTATGACGTCTTATCTGACTTCCATTAATATATTCTTTCTTATGTGATGCTAACTTCAAGGAATAAAAATCGGTTAAGTTTGGAATCTAAAACAATGAAGAAAGGGAGCAAAACTTTTTAAAATAATTTTTATGATTTTTGCAGAAAAATCAAATTATATTTGTGTCTTTATGAACCAGAAATAATTTGGCGAAAATATACAACTATGATGAATACGCCATAAACCACATCTCAACATTTATTTCAGATCTTATTTGAACTAATTACATTATATGTTGCCTCAAAAAATGATTTTTATTTGACCTGATTCAACACACGGTACAGTGAATCTATAACACGCTACAAAAAAAAAAAAAACGAAAAAGTAATCAATTTTCTAACCGGTTTAAATAACAGCAAAATTTTCTCTTGTGCGTTTCCTGGAAACAATTTCGACGCTCTCTAATGATTTCGTTAACTAAAAGTATAAAAAATGTACAAATATTGGGATAAATTTAGCCTGTGTTTAAAACAGATTTTACAATTCTTTTAAAGAAATATGATTGGTTCTTTAGCTTAGATGAATGGCATAATTCACATAAGAATTTTATTAAAATGTACAAAATAAAGTCGCAAAATTTATAGATTATACTAAAGGATAAACCTGAAAGCAAAAATAATAATGACCATGAATTTAATGTGTAATTCAATTAATTCGCTTGCTAAGAGCTTACCTGTTATTTCACGCCGGAAATTTTGATGTTAGATTGAGCATTCCGCCATTTACATCAGAATCAGTTTTCAAATCCTCAACAAAATAATTTTTGTAACATGAAAACAAGTTTTTAGCATTGATCACTTGAATTTTCAGACAATTAACTTTTATGTAATTTTCAAGTAAAAAACAAAACCTCACCAAAAAACAGCAGACATTAATAGAAAAATTTTATATTAAAAAAATGGCGAATCCGATTACGATTTTAAAAAATGCTGCCAGTTGATTACACGTGAAAAAACTTTGACAAGCACACCAGGTAAAAATGTTAGTCAATTTTCAGATTAGGAAAAGGTCATCGATTTATTTTCAAAACTGTGCCAACATTCATACCTTCACGAGATTAAATTATAAATGAAACGAGACTTTAAATAAATTGACGTGTCAAATTGGTGGTCACAGTAGCATCACTTCCGTTCTAGTTTCTTTCAAGATAAGCTCATTGGCATATTACTCCTTTTCAACGGAAACTATTGATTTAAATCAGTCAAAAGTATCTTTTCATAGAATGTGGGTCGCATGAGTCTAAGAAAAATGCACATTATAAAAAAAAAGAGTTGTAATTGCTTGGTGATGAATGAACGCCTTTGACTTTAGTGTCTATTAAATAAAGATTTACTCTTGCGTTATGAGTCGCACTTAATTAATCCAGTGAATTTAACAAAAGCAAGGAAATGATAGATGAGAAAAGTTATTCCGTTTTAGTCAGTGAGCGTTTTTCAAATATGCTATCTAGATTTTTAAGAAAAGGCTATTTGCAAGGACAAATGATATGCAAGCAAGAGCAAGCAATGATTTTACTGGAGTATTTGAAAACTTTGCAGCAAGTCGTTGATTTTTTTATTATTTTTATTTGTCAATTTTCCTATCAAAGGATCCCATATCCGCTGAGACTTACTCAAAATTAACCTCTCTCCTAGACATAACTAATCGTCAGATTGCTTAACTTAAGTTTTACTATGAAAGCTATATTTTCTAATCTAAAATCTACTTTGTTAGTATCTATTACGATTTGTATAGAATAATCATTAAGTATTAAAATGATCATTTGAGTATCTAAATGCCCGTACACGGTCTCAAATTCACATTTTATCCAACGGTAAGTGAAGGAATAGTTGCAAAAACTTGATTCAGTTGAATGTTAAGATTCTAGCCTTTTAGAAATACAGTTTAACATAAATATTTTAAGTGGTGCTAAAGGCAAACAGAAAATCACAAAATTATTGTTAACTCGGGGAAAAAATTTCACGTTTCTTTGAATACGTGTATTTTACGGACAAACTCTTAATAAATGTTTATTCAAAAATGACCAGTTAGCAGAATGTTTATTCTGCGCTAATCTCCCAAATGGAGAGAGGACTTAGCTGGGCTCGAAAACTGACCACTGGTAACAATGTAAAATGTCTAACTACCTCAAAAGACGTCCAGTTTGTATTCAATTGAGTCGAGATGGTAGCAAGAAAATTATGCTGCAGAAATCATCCAAGGTTACATACCGGCCTTGAAAATCAGCATTTATAATTTAAATACTAGCCGGTTTTCAAGTCTAAGAAAATATGCAACTAACAATCTCACCAAGTCACAAGGCCAGGGTTAAGCAAATGGAAATAGGAAGAGTGCTTAGCGTCAATTTCCAAAATGAATAGAATCTATATACTTCTAAAATCAACAATGGAAATCCTGAAATACGCAACAGCAGACCATGTTGGGAAAGGCTTAATGAAAGAAAGCACCAAGTAAAGAACGTTTCCCCGCTTAATCCATTGTCCGGTTGACATGTTTGATCTTTTTTTTTTTTGTCCGACTGACAATTGCGTATTTCTGTGTCTTTGTAACATTTCTTTATTCTTCTTATCTCTTTTTTTTTCAACCCTTTCTTCGGATGGACTTTTATTAAATTCTTTTTTCTGCTTTATTCCTTCTTTTTTCCCCTTTATCCTTAAACAATTCTATCTTCAGACTCATGTTTTCCGATACTTTTTCATATCATCAAATTCGTGCTGCGTCTTTTGTATTCGTTATATCGGAACAGGTACCACGTGATTGGCGGCACAGGAAATAATTCCGAAGTTTCACTCTAGTCAGTATCACGTCGCCTTTATACTTTGCATTGTTCAAATTAGCGTCTTTTACTATCACCTTTCAGTCGATCTACTCTCTAAACATCTACATATATATATATTAATAGATCTATAACCGAATGGTGAAAAATTACAAAATTTTACATATTTATCGATATAATTTCCTTTTCTTACAAACCCAAAGTTTCTCCATCGATATAGTCAATCATTATACAATAAAAAAAAAATAAAAATTCTGCTCAGAAAAAACACATCAGAATACAAATTTATTGATCCAACTTCGTATAATTTTATAATCTTCAAAATGATTTTGAACTGAAATAGAAAAGAATACTTCATGAACTAAGACCAATATTTCGTCTCATAATATCGCATATTTTCGATGTTGACAATCGTAACAGTTTCAAGAATTTTATCCGACTCGTACCAATTTTTGATTCTGGTGATATTCTCGTTTCCTTGACAATCAGTGGCCGCCATTTTTCTTCGTGTCTACCCTCCAAATTAACCTAGAGAAAAACGACAAAAGGTATTCAAGATAATTTTATCTCCATCCCATTACTTTAATGTTTTAAGTTGTTAGGTAATGCCAGGTATCCATAAAGAATGGAACATTCACGACAGACATTGGTGCATCAATTAACAAAAGCGCTGGTTAATCGAACTTTTCAATAATGGAAACTGAATTACGTTTTCTTTTTGATAAAATTAATAAACAGATTTAGAGATTCACCTCCCTAAACCAGTTAGTAAAACATCGATTGCCTTTGGAATCTTTCTGAGAAAACTGGTTTGCAATACACTAGAGACGAAATAATACTTTGAAAAATTATATTTTGTCGTCAGATGATAAAATGTATCACTTACATTAGCAGCCGATAGGTTCGCCTATAGCCTGGCTCGTACCTTTCCCCGCTTATTGAACGGAAGCAGAGGTCTATCCGTTGTTTCCTATTTAGGATGTGGTTCTTTTTTTTCTATGCTATTGATTATTTAAATGCCTGAACTTGTTGTGATCTGACAGAACAGTGGCTACTTCTTTTTTATTTTGAAATTATCTAGTTAAAAGTTTTCTAGTTGCTCCCTCCCGACTGGTTGAAAGGAGCTCGAACTCTTTGTTGGCACTTAGTGAGGCTCTGCTTCGGTTAACAGTCGCATATCGCGGTATTTGTAGTATTATGTCAAGCATAGATAGGTGTCCTTCCCGTGGACAACCCTGAGACTACATTATGCTTAAGCCTTAACCATCCTTTCGGTCGGTTTGTATTGCCATAAACGATGGACAGTGATTATTAATTTGGCCTTTTTCACTTTAAAAATTAAAATAATCTTCTTGTAATGGTTATAATAATCTAAACTTATTTATAAATAGAACTTTGTCTGTGTGTGTGTGTGTGTGTGCGTGTGTGTGTGTGTGTGTGTGTGTGTGTGTGTGTGTGTGTGTGTCCGTTACCTATAGACTCCAAAACGATTGAACCGATTTTCTTGAAAATTCACACAGTTGTACTATAAGCGTCTGCGTGTGTTCTTAGCTAGGTTTTGTGTCGAGGTACCCCCGATAAATATCGAAAATCGATAATCGAAAAAATCGGGTTATAGAAGGAGTGGTCCGATTTTAATCAAATTTGATGCACTCATAGACAAAGACATAAGAAACGATATTCGGAAGCTTCAACGTTGCAGTTCTTACAATTGTGCAGAAAATCGATAATATATATATATATAAAAGGCAAGATGTGTGTGTGTGTGTGTGTGTGTGTGTGTGTGTGTGTGTGTGTGTGTGTGTGTGTGTGTGTTTATCTGTCTGTATGTCCTTTATACAAATCCACAATTTTTATCCGATTCTCAACAAACTTCACACAAATATTCTTTAGGCTGAGTCTGAGCTCCAGGACCATGGATTAGTTTTAAAGCTTTCATTACACTCGAGCAACGCCGGGCTATCCTGCTAGTAAGAAATAAGAATAAACCAGTAAACGGAAAACTACTTACCCACTTAACCTTTCTTTCTTCAGTATCAGTGATATTAGTACTAATTTTTTTACTGTAGAATATTTTCTCTTGAAACGTTCTCCAGACGACTTAGCGCTTTTGTGAAACTACCGTACTTCCAACTTTTCTATCGCCATCAATGAATTTTCTGTTCCACGCTATCTTACTCTTTGTTGAGAAAAATCCAAGATACATATGCATGACCATGGTGTTTTCACCTGAAAAAGGTTTCAACTGACAAGGGAATTGTCTCTTGAGTTTCTGGATGATTATTTCGTGTGATTTCGACTTTTTTTATTGCACTCTGGTGGCTATTACTTCCCAGTGCCATTCCTCTTCTTTTCTGGACCATGACATGTTATACAAAATATTTAACAATATAGAAATTGCTCTCTACATAGATTTTATCTTTGTTTATTGATTTTAATACTCATCATGGCAATTAGTTTATATTTTGTAATGTTACAGGTGATGTCAGTATTTAGAATTTCAATTTACCGTTTCTCAGACTCTTGATCAATTAGTTGAATTCTTCACTCATTTCCTTAATAATTCTGATCAACTGGCTTCTTGACTTGATTTGTTTCTTTACTTCCTCTTCTGGTTCTTGTCAAACATCGCAACACACTGCCCTCATCGCAATTTGAATTCCGCTGTCATCATCTGTTGATATTTTTTTGAGTCCCCTATTAAAAAAGAACTACCAATTTAGCAATACTTCTTTTATCTTACCAGCGGACTGATCGGGAGGAATTTCATGATTTTCTAAACAATGGCGCTTGGAACAAAATTTTAACCCTCCTATTGCTAACTGTGCTGCTGCTCCAGCAGCACAGTTAGCAATAGGAGGGTTAAAAAATTTTTTAATAAAAGCCGACATCGATGCATTTGTGCTTTCTCGAGAATACCAGATGAAACCATAATGCTATTGGTTTACACCTACCTATTCAGCTGCTATAGCCGACAGGAATCACTTTTTCTGGTTTTATTAATGCTGTAGTCTATTAGGGCCAGGAAGAAAGACACTAAATGAAGAAGGTAGGTTGAATCAGTGTATTGGAATAACAGAACATATATATATGTTATTAGTCAGCAGATAGAAGTGTCTCTCCGAACTGTCAAGTAACACTGCGTCTCGACTGCCTCCCAGGAAGTCTCACAGGTTAGTATTTATGAAGGAGGAAGAGTTCATTCCAATGTAGAGAGGGCACCATAACAATCAACATGATAGTTACGATCACAAGAGACGCCTTTTTTGCATCCACTCCTAATAATTGTAAATGTGTTCTTAAAGAGGCCTAATCATTAATCGCTAACATGTGATATATTTTTGTGACCCATCAAAAGTATGCTCGACATCAAAGGTAGAAAACACAAAGCAGTGATCGACAAAGTTGTGATTAACATCAAAGACAACCGACTTGAAAGGCAAAAGCCGGCAAAGATGATTGACGGTTGTGCCTGGACATAGATAACACAATTAAGCAAAAACACGAGAATGTAACAAGCGTGGAAATTTCTGGTTATAAAAGTTCGGGGTTTTCTGACCGAAATCAGAACAATGAGAGAACGCAGAGAAGAAAGAAGAAGAGAAGACAATTCCCGCTGGTCAATGACCCCCAAAAACTTATTCGTATATGTGGGATTCTCTTTAGCTACATCCTCCTCTACACAACCATCACCGACCGAAAAATAAAGATATAAGTTTATATATATATATAAAGTTTGGTCTATTAATTTTGTGTATGATCCGTTCGTACCGTCTGATATACTTGATGGTGATATCGTTGAAAGACAACAAAAAATCACAGTAATTGTTGATTTTTTTATCGGGTCTAAGCTTTCGGCTCACATAAGCCATTATAAAAGAATAAATATTAGCACACAGTAAACATAGAACATTTAAGTTATTAACAATAAAGAGAATTAAATAGAAGATTAGTGTTTATGAGTTTTTTTAAGATATTTTCGTCTAGTTGAGACTTTCTTAAAAACCTTAACATGGAAAAAAAATCAAGCAGTGAAGCCCCTAAGACACAAGAGGTTACAAAGTGTGGAATGATTAGAAACAGAAACATTATTTACGAGCGGAAAGAAAAAAAGAGTAATTGGGAGAATAGCGATTGACATTGCATTTAAACTTTTGCCAATTAAAATACTGGAAAACAAGGAACTAGAAGGGGGGGTTCACAAGCTAGAAGTACGCGAAAAGAAACGGTTAGCATAGAATTTATTGTTACATCTGGCTAAGCCCAATAATAAATGGATGTGATCTCGATGCCGCTGACATGTTTTCTTTTTATTCTCCTCATTTTCTTTTCTTTTTAGTTTTAAACATAAAATCACACCGGTAAACATACAGATCAATTATTTCCAGTTATTCAAATGATAATTTATATGGGCGCAAAATCTTGATAGTTTTTAATTTGTTTAAATGTCCGATCTTTTTTCGACTAAGTTATTTCCAACTTACTCTGTGCGCTTTCGCTTTTCAATATAGCTGCGATTCCTTTTTTTTTTTTTTCAGTGTTTAAGATATTGACATCTATTCGTAATTGGTCCAGTAATTCATTTACAAATCAATATCTCGAAAAAGGTTTTAAGGCATTTTAGACAAGTACAGAGTTATATGGGTGATAAACGCTATTTAATTCTTTCAACAAGAACTTTGAGAAGAGTATTAAAAAAAAACATTTTCTCAATAAAATTTCCGTTCAGTAATCATTGTTGCTTTTATATCAAGCGATTTAAAAGTCCGGAACGAATTTCTATTTAATTGGGTTTCATTGAATTTTTACGTAGGCAATTATTTAGTAACGATCGATTTTAGAATCTCATCAAACAATGAGAATATTGTTAGCATCCATTCTTATTCATTTGCATCTCCAAACACTATGATAACACCTTCCTTCCTTCCTTCCTTCCTTCCTTCCTTCCTTCCTTCTATGTGACATACCCGTTCGGGACGCATATATTTTATCTCTCTCTCTCTTTCTAATGCTAAGAATGCGTCCTTTTAGTTTCTATTTTCTCTAAAAACTTTGACATTATTCACACTTTCCGTCCATTATATTCTCAGCATCCTTCTGTAGAACCACATTTCTGTTGCTTCAAGTAATTTCTTCATCTGTGACCAGCATTTACTGCCATATTGGATGAGTGCGTTGCGGTGTCATGGATATCGGCTCGGAATGAAACACTGGAGAGCCAAGTTCGAATTCCACTTAAATTCGTTGCATTCACTTACACGCAAATAATCTTAGGGAAACGTATTAATCCATCTTTTCTTCCTCCAGTTATAATTTGAATACTAGGTTAGATTGGGTTCTGTATCCTTGGTTGGCAACCAGTCTACCGCAGAAAAAAAATGGCAACCTACTGCGGGAAAAATCTTCTGCTTAGTCAGCCATAATCGCGCAAGTGACTGACTGATATTAGATAACAGTTCCGTCAGTTCTTTCTTCGTTTCTTGCCGGGTGTGCGTTGTGGCTCAGTGGATATCGAGTCGGAACGACAAATCGGGGTTTCGAGTTTGAATTCCAGTTAAATTCCTTGTATTCACTTACGCGCAAATACCCTTGGGAAAGGTATTAATCCGTCTCTTCCCTCCAGTTATGGGTTAAATAATAGGACAGATTGGGTTCTATAGCCTTGGCTGGCAATCAGTCTACCACAGAAAGCAATGGCAACCTACTGCGCGATAATTTCCTGCCCAGTCAGTCATGATCACCCAAGCGTGTATCACGTATGGCACTGACCTTTCCCTATCCCAGAGCACCTTCGGATTTCAATGTTTCACTTTCCGTCTTCTGTTAACACACTTCTCAGGTATTTAAATTGCTGTACTCGCTTGAAATTGGTATCTCCAATTCGTATTTTACATGTTGGTCTCCTCCTTTTGGTGACAACTATATAGTCTATCTTACAAATGAAATTTAGACTTTTCTTCTAGTTTTTTTTTTTTTTTTCATTACTTTCTGTAAGAGTCCCTATGGCTTCCTTTCCGTATCTTATGTTAAGTTCGTGGCCGCCAATCCTGATAGGTCTTCCAATTCTCTCAGGTGTAATAAAAGCTTTAAAACTAATCCATGGTCCTGGAGCTGCAGACTCATCCTAAAGAATATTTGTGTGAAGTTTGTTGAGAATCGGATAAAAATTGTGGATTTGTATAAAGGGCATACAGACAGATAAACAGACACACAAACATCTTGCCTTTTATATATATATATATATATATATATATATATATATATTGTCATCCGCAGACAGATCTGTTTCGATGTATCACAACTCATCAGTACGGTTAGACACCGATTGCTCCCTAACCCAGGCTTGAAACCCGACCGAACTGGCGTCAGTCGGCGACTCTACTCGGCTTTCGGTGGAAGAAGACTGTCTTTTTTAGCGCATATCATATTACGCGCCCAGCAGTCAGAGTGCTCCAATTCATTTTTAATAAATGAGCGATATCGATTTTCTGCACTATTGTAAGAACTGCAACTTTGAAACTTCTGAATATCGTTTCTTATGTCTTTGTCTAGGAGTGTATCAAATTTTATTAAAATCAGACCACTCCTTCTATAACCCGATTTTCGATTATCGATTTTCGATATTTATCGGGGGTACCTCGACACAAAACCTAGCTAAGAACACTCGCAGACGCTTATAGTACAACTGTGTAAATTTTCAAGAAAATCGGTTCAGCAGTTTCGGAGTCTATAGGTAACGGACACACACACACACACACACAAACACACACACACATACACAGAGACAAAGTTCTATTTATAAATAAGTTTAGATAATCCGAAATCTAGAAGGGTCTCATTAGAGATCAATGTTTGGATGCAAAACATTTGGTTGTTTGTTGCAAGTTTTTAAATCGACAATTACGTTTAAAAACGATATTTTTGATGTTTACATAGTTTGAAATTCTGAAAATCCAAATTTAAAAAATTCCTGTTTTAAGTTCTTTTATTAAAATATGATAAAAATTGCAATATATTAAATTTAAAGATAGAATTACAAAATGAAAACACATCTGACAGCGCTGAACAATAACGAATATTCTTATAACTTTGAATATTTCAATTTTCAAATTTTTATTAATTTCCAATTTTACTTATTTCCTTCGTTGATAAAATATAAAATTGCGTTGAATGTAAGTAGAACTAATGTTAAGGCATTTTAAGGCAATTAATTGTTACCTCAATTCATTGTAAAGATAATCAGAAAATCAATCATTTCGAAAGGTTTTCTATATATTTGTTTGCTTTTCTTTCTTGATTCTTTGAAGATGATGAAAAATATAACCTCAACTGATTCTTTAACATTGACGACCCTTTGAATTGTTGAGCAATGAGAAACATTATATTATATTAGAGAGAATCATCAATTCGTGTAGGAAGCTTGTTTGTCGGACGAGTGACATGAGTTCAATACTGCAGACGAGTCGAGTTATATTCGTAGCGACTGCAATCAATCCACTAAATAAGAGCAACGTCATCCGGTCGGCATCCATCTGCCAACAACATCAATTAACCATATCTCCATCTACGCCCATGGGAAGTGGGTAAATTTGCCGAGATGAACCCGGTGCCAAGGGGTAGCAGAGGTCATGACAGCTGTTCGAATGAAGAAGACGCCTGGTTGTTTGAGTCGCAATGTCTGATGATAACATGAATCAAAAGTGAGATCGTCTATGGAAAGTTCGCCGATCATCAATTGAGTCGATAATGAAAACGACCGACATTGAGTGAAGTCTTGCCCAGTATTTATCTTAGAATTTATTCGGTGAGAGAAACACACACACACACACACACACACACGCACACACTTGCGCAAACACACGCACACACACATACGCATATATATATATATATATATATATATATATATATATATATATATATCCTACTAAAGAGAAAAACGTTAGAATGCTGGAAAAACTCATGAAAAATTAATTAAATCCTCCTTGTCGGGCGTATTTAATGAAGGACGCATGAATGAAAGGTCACTGCAGAAATCTACAGCAATATATATATATATATATATATATATATATATATATATATATATATATATATACATACATACTGTTAAATATAAGAGAAAATGAATGTCTATTATATTTAATCATGGGCCGTTCTAAGCATCGTATTTTGGCTTTAATTTCAGGTGAAAATAAAGACAAAAATTCTCCAATATTTGGATAATTTATTATTAAGTTGGTTTTAAGCTTTCGGCTCACATGAGCCATCTTCAGAAAAGTTACGAGGACGTTAACATAAAAAAGCCTAATATATATAGACATTCATTGTCTCTTATATTTAACAGTATATGTTTCGAAAATTATCTGGTGCCTCGATATACTAAATCTATCTACCAAATATCTAAAAAATACAAACCTATCAGGGAATTACAAATGCAATAAATCTCGTTGTTTAGTTTGCAAACATTTAGTAAACGATACAGTATTTTCTCTTCCCAACACCAACATCAAATTACACCCACCGCGTCTCACCTATGACAGCCAAAATATAATATATTTTCTCTTCTGCTCAATATGTCCAAATAGTGGATATACTGGTGAGTCTGGAAACAGTTTCAGATTCCGTTTCAATAATCATAAACTAAGCATACGCCAAAACAACCCTTATTCCCCCATAGCTGAACACTTCAATCAACCAGGACACACATCAGAAAACTGCAAATGTTTACTGATAGATTCCGATTTTAGTTCCACATACTCACGCAAAAAGAAAGAAAAATACTGGATTTTAAAATGAAATACATATAGGCAAGGGTTAAATAGGGACTTAGGTATTTTGAATCTTTATAAATATTTCAATAGTTAAACATTTTTTAGATACACTTAAAAAAATCTTTAAAACAACATTTAAAACTATTATTACAATTAGGTTTACGTTTAAAAATATTCAAACTCTATTGTTTTCTACAGCACGCGACGGACGCTTCTAGTTTAAATTTTAAAATCATTTGTTTCTGATGAAAGGCCGAGGCCAGTCTGAAATATCAAATATATATATATATATAATAATAGAAATAAATAAATACTGTAAAAAAATACATTTTAAACTTACAATTTTTTAGTAGTTTTTCCTATACATATTAAGACAGTATAAGTGGATTATCATTATATATATATTCAAATAAAACTCCAAAAACTACTTTCGTTGTATGGACATTTTCTGCAAGAAAAAATTCTCGCTTCCTTAGCAACGATTAAAATAAAAATTTTATTGCAAATATAGGACAAAAATTCACATTCCGGAAGGTAACTCCAAATAATTTTATACACAAGAAGTTTACATTAAAAGGCAAAAGAAAGTAAATAAGAAAAAATAAAGAGAGGGGAAGTTAAGAAAGAAAAAAATGATTGAAATCTTACATTGGGGTTAGAAAAGAAATGCTTAGTGCTTTTTTAAATTTAAGTAACTTTAAGCATTTTTAATTTTATAATAACCCTCCTAGTAGTAATCCAAAACTAAACCTGGTGTTATAGAAGCCTTTCCTCTTTCTAAACTACAGTATTGCTTAAAACGACCATATAGACCAACACTTGAACCCTAAAATATTTCGAGCCCATTAATTTTAGATTTCAACGAATTTTAAATTCTAAACTTACTTTTCTTGTCTAAATTATGACTTTTTTTCATATCAATTACTCTATTGTAGGTACCTCCATTACATCACAAAAAATCCAGCATAGTATGATTTAAAAAGGTTCAAAACTTAATAAAACGAACTTTTTCTATCAAAATGTTTATTATATTAAGAGGAAAGATCAAAGTAATTTTTATTTATTTTATAAAATGTTTTAATCTCTTTTAACATGTTTGAAATTTTGGCAGAAAACTTTGTTCTGATTTGAGTTAGCGTTGCAAAAAATTTGAGAAAATCTTACGATTGTTTACAATCGGTTACGTAACTCTTTTTTTTTTTACGTAACTCACTTTTTCGGTGACAAACGCATTAGTTTGGAAATTCTCGCAAAAATCAAATAATTGTCGGATTTTAATGAAACTTTCAGGACTCATTCACAAATGAATAAAATTATTTTTGAAATTATTATATTTTTAAAATATTAATATAAAATATTTTTAAAACTCTGTTACCCCGCTTCAACGTAAATTCATGAAATTTTAATAAATTTTAATTTCTGTAAAATATTATTTTATTAGTTAAACGCAGAACTCATCGATAATTTTAATCATTTATTTTTTTTTATTTAAAATTTTCCGGCACTATCCGAAAATCTGCTCCGAAGAGAAATATGAAAAATGCAATAATACTTTGATATAATTTAATTTGATAAGCTTTTAATTGCTGGAATAAATAATAAAAATTAAGGACATTATAGTCTGAAGAAAAATTTTTTTTTCGATTACTAATAAAATTTTAAAAGAATTGTTTTCATTTTTTTATTATGATAATTCATAAAGTTTTAAAAATATTTTTAAAATCTTTTAAAGAACGGTATGATTTTTTTATTAGTTAAGAATTGATGATTATACTGTCTATCAAAAAAAAAAATTAATAACATTTTTCAACCCGTATATTTAAAAAGAAAAAAAAATTTATTTGTGTAAATATGTTCAAATTTATACGATGTTCCATATGTGTCAAATTGATTTTATAAGTTAACAAGCGTTCTGGGTTATTCCCCCTTGCATTTGAAACCATGGAAGAACGCATTTTCATTCTTACGATATTTTATTCTCTACGTTTCTAAAATTTAACAACCTCTTTTGCAAGTAATTCCTTCAACATTTAAAGTGGGTATTGTTTTTTAACACTTCCTCAATTTTTTAATTAATTGTGACCGTAGGTGCATGAACAAATTTATGATAATTAAAACAAAAGATATGGAAATTTTGGCACGATTTGTCGCTATACATTGCGATCTTCACAACACCCGTCGTCGTAAATCTGTCATCGCTGAGAATGACTGACATAAAACAGGGCTACCGTAATTAATTTTTTTTTATTGTAAATTTCTGGCAGTAAGCAATTATTAATTGATTGAAAACAGATAAAGGTAAGTTTTAATTTTAAAACTTGACTTAAATAACGTGTCAGCGAGGTTTATTTGATTTTT
This sequence comes from Ascarosepion bandense, assembly GCA_037127315.1. NCBI lineage: Eukaryota > Metazoa > Mollusca > Cephalopoda > Sepiida > Sepiidae > Ascarosepion > Ascarosepion bandense. Next base: position 145,426 of record JBBBDQ010000595.1, on the reverse strand, counting down.
GCAATATTTTTAAAAACAGAAATTTGGCTACTGTTTACGTAATGTGTCAACCAATCAAAAATGGCGGTATGTTCTTAAAAAAATGTAAAATTTTAAAATTTAAAATAAGTGAGAATTTTAAAGAAGATTATGATCTACATTACAATTAATTTTTATATGTTTATACTTTCCTAAAACAATTTTTCTATCTCATATATTTTTTAACAATTTTTGTGTAAATTTTTAGTGGGTCTAAAACGAGAATATTGACAAATAATATATATATATATGTATATATTTGTCAATATTCTTGTTTTTGACCCACTCTAATATAATATTACCACCATTTTTATTCCATTAGCAGAATTTGAACTAGCAACAAGTCAGACCATATTAGTTTTTAAAAATTATGACATAAAAAATTTTACCCATCAATTTCTGAAAAAGGTTTACTGGAAGCATTTAATTTTGCTAAAATGTACATAAAAATAGCATCAGAGCATATTGACATAATATTACATTGCCGAAAATCTATACTTTTCCACAAAGATAAAGAATGGATCAAGAAATCCAACAACGGAGCATTCGATGTACCACAAGGATTGTATGATGGAGCAGAAATTTCAGAATTGATGGGAATATACATTTTAAACAAAACCAACCAAATAATCCATATTGACAACCATGGATTATATAGAAATGACGGATTAATGATAGCACCAGTCAACAAAAGAGAAAATGATAAAATAAGAAAAGAGTTTTTCAAATTATTTTGATATAATAGTAGATAGAAATAATAAAGTGGTACAATATTTAGATGTAGAACTTAATTTACAAACTGGAAATAAGCAAACTGAAAATAAACACTAAGTTATCATACATAAATACAAAATTCAATCATCCGAAAAGTATAATTGAACACATTTACAAAGGAATAGAACACAGACTATCTAATAATTCGTCAAACAAATCAATATTTAATGAAAAGAAAAAATCTATGAGGATGCACTAAGAAAATCTGGCCATAAAAACATTTTCCAATTCTCAACCAAACAGACAGACAAATCAAAAACAACAATAGAAAACGAAACATTATCTGGTTCATCCCACCATTTAATTTAGAGGTAAAGACCAAAATAGGACAAATATTTTTTAAACTAATAGATAGGCACTTTCTAAAAGAATGAGAACTAAACAAAATTTTCAACAGAAACACACTCAAATTAAGTTATAATTGCACTAGTAATTTAAATAGTTTCATAAAAAAACAAAACGCCAGAAACGTAAATAGCATCTTACAAAATGATGTGTCGTGAAAATACGATACAAACAAATGAGTGGTAAGGACTAAGGAAAACATGCTTAAATCAACAATAATGTTTAGTGCACTAACGCACAAATATTAAGAGTCCACGCAATAGTCACTATGTACAAACATGGAGAGTAGAGTACTTCCTTCCGAACTAAAATCCACATACTCACGCAGAAAGAAAGAAAAATACTGGATTTTAAAATTAAATACATATAGGCTATGGTTAAATAGGGACTTAGGTATTTGGAATCTTTATAAATATTTCAATAGTTAAACATTTTTTAGACACACATAAAAATTTTTCTTTAAAACAACATTTAAAAGTATTATTACAGTTAGATTTACGTTTAAAAATATTCAAACTCGATTGCTTTCTACATCACGTGACGGACGCTTCTCGCGACGGACACTTCTAGTTTAAATTTTAAAATAAAAAAATCATTTGTTTCTGATGAAAGGCCGAGGTTGGTCTAAAATATCAAATATATATATAATAATAGAAATAAATAAATACTGTCAAAAATATACATTTTTAACTTACAACGTTTTAGTAGTTTTTCCTATATATATATATATATATATGTGTGTGTGTGTGTGTGTGTGTGTGTGTGTGTGTGTGTGTGTGTGTGTGTGTGTGTAATTTTTTACAATCACCTCTCTTCCTTCAATAACAAAGATAAACCAAACATGACATCTCGTTAAAAAACGAAAATAAAACGCCTAAAGTTAAATGGAAAATACTTAAACAAGCAAGAACAGCTAAATGTATGAAGGAACCATGTTTCCTCTGCCTTCAAGACAAAATTGGATCCTTAAATATTGGAACAGTAACATGCTTTGAAACCAGAGGCATGAAACCACAGTAAACTGCAAGCACATTAGAGAACTAACATTACAATCATGCTAAAAAAATACTACAATAGCCAGAGCTAGGACCCCATATATATATTAACAAAACAAAATCTACAATAATATTGAATTACTAAATTATAAAGTAAGGTTTAATATTCATAACTAAATTAGAAATTTTTCTCTAAATAAAATTTAGAATTTCATGGAAGTAATCGATTTACTAAATTATAAAGTGAGGTTAATAACCATAATTAGATTAATTATATGTACTGTCCTTAATACACACAAAACTTCAACTATTACCTTAAATACAAATACACCTATTACCTATCCACCTATTACCTCAAATATAAACATTCTACTTTCCCCACTACATTAAAGTCTACTTATTAAGCACTTATTACCTACGTTCATCTAGTACCTAAATAACTAGTACCTAAATAACCCTAACATTAGAATTTACCTCTTACATTAAATTTTACCACAAACGGTGATATAATTAAAATTTGAAATTTGATTGAAAAAATCGACTTCCTGAATCCAAAAATTATAATTAAATATAAAAATTTAGATTGTTTACGAAAACCCTACTTATATACAAAAATTATTCTGTTTTAAACACTCACTAGATATATATATAAATAAAACTTACACTCGCCACATCAAAATTCTAAAGGTCAATCAGTAGTACTTTTCCTTTACCAATAAACCCACTCCACATACACTATGGATAGATATAAGAATAGAAATTTAAAATTTAACAGAAAAAACGGTTTCCAAACTATGATCTAATTAATAATTAAAAATTAAAAATTTAATAGAAAAATATATTCCCTAAATCCAAAGTTAAGATTAAATATACAAACTTACATTCATTATAAAGACTGTACTTAAATAAAAATATCCGCGACACCCATTACCGGCTCTTCTAAGAAATCCATAAGGATATAGTCTAGTCACTAGATAATAAAAACTTACAAGGTTAAATCTGTCTAGAATTCAAAGACTCTCATTAATCAACCACTTAAAAAACACACTCTCCAAAAATTCCAACTGTCAGAGACTTATTCCCTATCACTAACCCCCACCAACACCTCAAACTAAACTAAATAAATATAAGGAAGTAGGATTTCTATTACTTTACACACCGTCTGACGAGACATTGAAGTTTCAATGTCGAAACGAACGTACCTTTGTAGCGGATATATATAGAATAATTATGTACATGTTCTAAAATATAATTTATAATATATATATATATATATATATATATATATATAATAATATGTCCAACTCATTTCCAAAATTCTGATCAAATTTTAGATTTTAGAGTACTTTTTGGCCGATTCCGGAAACCTTTCATAAACCTTAAGTGTGTAGATAGATAGATAGATAGATAGATAGATAGATAGATAGATAGATAGATAGATAGATTATGTTTTGAATATTTTTAGTGCATGAACACGTGTGTAATCTAAATTTCTCACGGTCCATTTAAAATGACTGTGTCAAAAAATATTGGAAACGTTCGGTTTGTTTTGCAACGGAAGCATTAAATCCAACATGGCCACGCTTATTAGTTTTATCGATTCTCTTTTGCAACCATTTTGCCGTCTGGCTTCCGAGACATTTGAACTTTACATCTTTCACAGATGACATTGGTTCATAAAGACAGCGTAGACGCTAAGAGAGGAAATTAGGCGTTCCTCTTTATTGACTCAAGGGACAGATCTGAAGAATATGCAATAAAATGTCAAAGCGAATAAACACACACACACATACGCACAGACATACACATGCACACACATATTTATATGTGTATATACTCAGTTAATCAGCAAAATTTCAATAGGCTTCTTTGATTGATCGAAACGAACTTCAGCGCCAAACGTTCCATAAATCGATTGAAATTATTATCAGATCACATATTTATGCTTCTAAGAAGAAACGCTAATCAGAAATTTCAAATTTCTCATTTTTAAATATCACTATGTACATGTATAAATATCAACCTAAATATATGTGTGTGTGTGTGTGTGTGTGTGTGTGTGTGTGTGTGTGTGTGTGTGTGTGTGTGTGTGTGTGTGTTATGAGCAAAAGTTATAAATATTTCATCAAAGACGCGTTTCGGCGAAGAAACGCTAATGTTCCCTTTGGATCATCAGTTCGACTAAGGAGGAAGTCAAAACTGTGTTAGAACGATGTTTTGGTATCGTTGGTTGTCGTGAATCATATAAATTGCGCCATCATGTCACATTCTGGTTTAGCACTAGAATATAATCTCCATGCCTCTGTGCTTGTTTCTTTTATCCGTATCTATATCGTGGTTGTTTGGTATTCTTGGATTTTAGTATAGTGATAATTTGTTATTATTTCTTTTCTTTTTGTAAGCACGCACAAATATCAAACATATTGTGAATCTATAAGTTTTAACATATATATGTTAAAACTTATAGACTTATTATGCTCTCATTATGATTGAGCTCTCTGGAGAAGAAAATTTTGAAAACAGTTTCCACTTCTGCTATATGCGTGACTCTTCAGACATGAATCGAGTTCTCTCGGTGACTGGCGTGTATATACACTGCTTATATGCAACACGTTAAAATTTCCCTTCTCTGATTCCATGCGTCGATGACTTAGGGAGTAGTGACTCCGACTGACACCAAATCGGTCGAGTTTCGATCCCGGCCAGAAGCAAGTGGATGCGTCAAGCCACACTGATGAGCTGTGATACAGCGAAACAGGCTTGTATGTGGATGACTAATATATATATATATACATATATAATTTCAACGCAAGCAAGGCGAGAATGCCACTCGTACACTGAGTGTAACAGGAATTTAAAGATTAAGAATAAGAAGGATTAAGGAAAGGAGAAGAAATGAACAGGGTTCAAGGAGATAGAAAATGGGGATTGACGTTGCATTTAAATTTTTTATGATTGTAGTTATCAGGAAGGCATGGAATTAAAAGAGACTTTACAGGTGTGAAGTGTGAAAAAAAGAAACTGAACGAGTAGAAGTGGCGATTACATTTAACTATTTCAACGGTTAAAGGATGGAACCTAAATGCCAATCTAGTAGCGCGTTTAAATTCATATAGTCGATACATCAGGGAAAAATCTATTCAGAGCAGTTGTCATGAAAATATTTGTAGTAAAGACAGAGGGAAATTATGTCACGTCGGTGAGAAAGTGGCTGAAGTCGAGATGCCAAGTCAGGATTGATTACATTGCAGATCCTTTTTTGAATTTTGTTGAGAACCTCGAAATTAATAGCAGGAGCATCTGATGAAGTTTAGCAACAGTATTCAAAGCATGGACGAATGGTAGATTTATAATTGTGCAAGATCGATTCTGACAAGAAAAATCATCTGACACGACACAGTGAACCAACCTTCCATGTACCAGACAAAGCAACTGATTCTTTGTAGTCGCTCTACTTCATGTCAGGGATAAAACTTGACTCCAAAAGCACATTGTGTATTGCTCTCCTAGAGTTTAGCATCAGCCTTGCTGTTGTTGTTTAATTCAAACAGGCGTAAAAATTTACAAGCCATTTCTTGTTCCAGTTAACAACTGATTGGATATAATTTTCTAGGGAAGTTGCCAGATTTACTTTGTCAGTTCTGTCGGATTTGCTACTGATATAGGAGTAAATGGCAGTGTCATCTCATAAATAGCTAGCTTGGAAAATGACGACACATGGGAGATCACTGGAGAAGATCAGAATTAGCGTAGAACCCAAAATAGAACCTCGGGGTGGGGGACACCCACGTTCGTATGAAAGGATCAGAAAGCGAGCCCATTCAATATTACCTTCATTTCATGATTTGTTAGTAACGCTTGGATTAAAAAAAATATTCGTCTTGTCTAAATGTCTTCTGGATATCTAGAGCGACAGCTTGAAATTCTTATCTAGAGTTTGATATCCAAATTGAGTGATGGCCATTAGCAGATCGGTGGTAGGCCTGCCGAAACAGAAGTCATACCCTTTGTCCGAAAGGGGTTACTTACATACACATACAACCATACATATACACATAGACATACACGTACCAATAATAAGCATATGTGCATACATACACATATACATATATATTATAGCCGTTGGTATCCGTATATTTTTAAACTCAGCCAACTCCAAGTAGGTCTCTGTCCTTCTCTCCACCAATTTGTATTCCGTAATGTACTATTATTGTTTTTGTGATGATCGGTGAAATAAAGTATGGCCCTGGTCTTAGATTCACAGTTGAATTCTTCACAGTGAATTCTATTCTGTCCTGATTAGTTTGGTATTTTTCAAATCAAAGCAGTTGCCAAATGTCCAGAATGTTCTAACACATCAAATTTATCGATAGATATAAAATGCTTACATTTCAGATTAGAGCACATTTCAAAATATCTCCTGAGAAAAACCGTTTAAAATTAATTAGTTTCAATTTTGAATCCCTGTGAAAATGAAAGATTATAATTTAAACATTTGATGCCTTTTTATACCGTAAAGGCAAAATTGCCTCGCATACAACAAAAAATGTATGAGCTGTGTACGGTGCAGGGGCTTTAGCTGACAGAACTGTACGAAAGGGGTTCGCTAAGTTTAGAGTTGGTGACTGTAGCCTCATGGATGAAGAATACTCAGGCAGATCCCCCCACACACACACACACACACAGAGTACTTGATTAAGAATAACCCACATTAAACAACGCGGGAATTGGCAGAAACACAAAATTTATCAAAATTCACTATCCATGAACACTTAGTGCAATCGCTACAATATTTGAATACCACATGATCTGAGTGAACAGAATCATTTGAAACGCATTTCAATCCGTTGCACCCTTTTTTAAGCAAATTGTGACTGTTGATGACGTAATGTTCAACAAAAATATCCTGGAGTGAGCTACATGAATCAACTTTCTTCTTCTCTGTGCCTTGTCCCTTCAGAACGTAGGCAATCATGGCCTCCCACGTCTCTCTATCCCTGGTGGCTCCTAGTACGCTTTCTCCTGTTACCGCACCCAAACCCTGCTCTGCCATCCGCCTGCTCAGGCCCGTCTAGTATGTTACACGCTGCTTTCCCCTGACTCGTTTGCCTTATATCTGACCTGTGAGTATCAGATTCTCCAAGCCTTCCTTCTTCATCACATGTTCCAAGAACTTCAGCTGCCTTTTCCTTATACTCAATATTAATTTCCTTTTCGTTTCCATTATTTCTAAGACCTCATGATTGCTCGCATGCTAGATTCATGATATCCGCAGCATCCTTCTGTTGAACCACATTTCAGTTACTTCAAGTTTTTTCTTTATTTTTGGTGATATTGTTCAGCATTCACTGCCATATTGAAGAACTGACATCACATAGAAGTCCAGTACTCTCTTCTTTGTTTCTAGCAAAATTTTCCTGTCTCTTAATACTCTGCTCAGCTTCTGAAATACGCCCTTATCCATGCCAATTCGCCTTCGGATCTCAGTGTCGCACTTTCCGTCTTCCATTAGAACACTTCCCAAGTACCTAGATTTTTTACTTGCTTCATTTTATTATCCCCAACCTGTAATTGGCATTTTGGGCTTCTCTGTGTGCTGTTGACCATACACTCGGTTTTTTGTAGTTAATTTGTAGTCCTTTCTTTTGACTTTCTTCATCGACCTTTTTTAGGTCTTGTAGCTTCCTTTCTGTGTCTGCTATTAGCACTGTATCATCTGAGTATCTTATGTTGTTCAGATTTTGACCGCCGATGATGAATCCTGGCATAACTTCTAGGGCACTCAGAATAGTCTTGCTGTACAGGCTGAATAGATCCGGTGAAAAGACACATCCTTGTCTTACCCCCTCTTCCTATCTTTCTATGTCTACTGAATTTGTTTCCTGTCTGTACGCAGACGGTTTGCTGTCAGTGCAGGTCCTTGATTACTCGAATGTCTTTCCAAAATATGTCGAGGTTGCTGACACACCACATCGTCCATATAAATTAATGTTCACGAACTAAAACAACAGAACAAAACAAGTGACATACTTGTCAACAATAAGGAGAATCAAACACGGGACACAAAATTGGAATGCAAAACTCATTTTTGTCAATCGAAAAAGGTCAAAAAATTTTAGTTAGGTCGGAATGACCATCAAAATACTTTCTCCTCCCCAATTTATAGACAAAACCACACAGATACAGGCTGGCATTAATTTCTACTCAATAAGATTAAAACATCTTTTGATCTTATCCGACTTCCTTGTCGTGAAGCCAAAATACTGCGATCTCTCCTCCACATTTCCTCTTGTGTGTTAACGCCATTCTTAGTTTGTGAACTTTTTTGCCATATTACCGTTGATTTGCCTTGCATATACTATGTGCTTGCTTAATATTATTTTTATCTTATTCTTTTCTTTCGCTTGTTACGGTTTATTGCAACTTTATCTATTCTGTTTGTTGGGTATTTCTGCCAATTACATTTAATCGTGGCCAGATACTGTACAAGTGATGATATCCACACTTTTCCATCATTTATTTATTTTACATTAATTGATTAATTATTCTTTTTATTTCATTTTATTTCTTTTATTGCACTATTTTATCTTACTTTCGGAAAATGTCAGTCGTATTTTTAATTAAAAAAATTTTAACTGGTTCTTGTAGAAGCAACGGTTTTGATCAGTTTTGTTTTTAATTCTGCTGCATCGGTCTCACCGGGTAAATATGACTGGGGGATTCGGTTTAGTGATCGATGATCGAAACCATGCGACAGATAGTGCCGGGTTACATGGTACTGATACTGTGGTGATACAGACCGAACAAAACCGATGGACCGGATGTTTGCACCCTCACGACCAAAAAGCAAATGACCGCGCAGAGATCCGGTTGAAAATTAAGAATTAATTAAATATTAAATTTCCAGTTCGCGAGCCTACTCGAATTTTATTTATCGGCCAATGGGAATCCCAGAATCAAATACGGATATGAATTTTTTTTTAATCATCTCACCCCAAGCAAGGCATTCCACTGCCACTATTGCGCATGGGGCTACATAGGGGAAGGTAAAGAGAAGGAGTGGTTAGACATAGGGAATGTCAGGAGGAAGGTGACAGATGAGTAAGAATACCGAGGATGAGGGTTGGGCAGATGGGAAGAGTGTTTGATAGAATGGGAGCAGGTTAGTATGTTAGGAGGTGTCTATTGACCTTATATTTAAACTCCTGGAGATTGTGGCCATCGGGGAAGCAATCGCGTGGAAGGGAATTCCACAGTCGGGAAGTGCGAGGAAAGAAACTGTTGGAGCAGAAATTACGGTTGCATTTTATCGGTTTCACTGTAAAAGGGTGGGATCTAGTTGCTAATCTAGTATCTCGTGCAAATTCGAACCTAGGGGGCACCAGTGATCTAAGTTCATCGGAGCAGAAGCAGTCAAAGTATTTATAGAAGAAACACAGGGAAGCCACGTCGCGCCGGTGAGAGAGAGACTGCAGGCGGTCTGCCAAGTCGGTATCTATCACATTACAGACCCTCCTCTGAACCTTATCGAGAAGCCCGAGGAGAACAGCAGGGGCACCCGACCAGATATGGCAGCAGTATTCAATGCACGGGCGGATGGTAGATTTATATATGTGCAGGATAGATTCAGACGGAAAAAACTTACGGGCCCTACACAGAGAACCGACTTTCATAGCAGCGGATTTAGCAATGGATTCGATATAGTCATTCCATTTGAGGTCCGCTGAAATTGTGAGACCAAGGAGGCGTAGTGTTTTACTCTCTGGGAGGCAAGCCTGGTCCATGCTAATGGGAGGTAGGTGAGATTGTCGATGATGGTTAATTGAGAGTAGCTTCGTTTTAGAAGCATTGAAATTTACTAGCCATTTCTTACCCCAGTCCAATATGGATTGGAGGTCTTTTTCAATCTCGGCTGCGAGGTTAGCTTTGACGCCTACACCAGATTTTTGTAGGAGGCGAGATTAAACTGTGGTGCCATCAGCGTACAAACCTACTTGGGCTCTTATGGAATCAGGGAGATCATTAATGTATATCAGGAAGAGTGTAGGACCTAAGATGGAGCCTTGGGGGACACCTGTGTTTGTATGGTAGTTCTGAGAGGCATGTCCGTTTAATACCACCTTCATTGTGCGGTTAGAGAGGAATGACTGGATTAGTTGAAACAAATGTCCAGTTATACCATAGCTCCGCAGTTTACATAGAAGACCAGCATGCCAAACTCTGTCGAACGCCTTAGATATATCCAATGCAACGGTTCGGGCTTCGCCATTCCTGTCGAGTGCCTGGTATATGTACTCGGTGATGGTCGTTAGCATATCAGCAGTAGACCTGGTGAAGCGGAAACCATATTGCTTGTCCGAGAGGAGCCTGTGTGCTGTGAGATGCTGAACCACCTCGGTGTTGATAATGGCTTCGAACACTTTGCCAAAGATCGGAAGAAGGCTGATAGGGCGGTAATTTGCAGGGTCAGAGGGTTCTCCAGTGTTTTTAAATATAGGAACTACAGAGGAAGATTTCCAACAGGCAGGAAAGCAGGAAGCAGATAGGCAGAGGTTGTAGAGCTTAGAAAGGACAGAGGAGAGTTCAGGGGCACATTTCTTTAAAACTATAGTTGGGATTCCCTCACCACCGCTCGCTTTGTGAGGGTCAAGTTTTAAGATTATCTGAGAGACAAGCGAAGGTGTAATGTGGACATCATTCAGTTGTGCCTCGGTTCTAGGTGAGAAGTCGGATGTAAAAACTCCAGATGAGTCCAGACTTGAATTGTTCGAGAATCTGCGGGCAAAGCATTCAACCTTATCTACTGGGGAGGTGAGGACCTCAAATTTGTTGATTAGCGGGGGTATTGTGGACTTGCTCTTGTTAAGTACTCTTTTACAGAGTCGCCAGTAGTCTTTAGCGCCGAATTTAGAGCATGCTATGCGTTGCTTCATTCTGGCAGCAAACAACATCTTAGCTTCGTTAAGTATCCTTTTACACTTATTACGAGCTGAAGTGAAAAGGCGCCTGTTTTGGTCCGATGCGTAGTTACGATAGAGTCGGAAGAAATGATTCCGGTGGGCAATGGCAGCCGAGCAAGCGGGTGAGAACCATGGAGACGAATGAGATTTAAGCTGGAATTTCCTAGCAGGGATGAAGGCATCGATGCCAGCCTTAACCCAGGAGGAGACCTCGGATGCACATTCTTCGATGGGAAGACTAAAAACGTTGTTCCAAGGGATGTCACAGAGGAAGTCTCGGAACGAATCCCAGTCTGCTCTTTGATAGCAGTAGGATATTCTACTTGTCTGGGTTTCATGGGTCGGGCGGGAGTGGAGTGAAATATTGACAGACACTACAGTGTGGTCAGAGTTTCCGAGTGAGCAGAGTTGTCTGGTAGTGCAAGAGTCTGGGATGGAAGTGAAGCAGAGGTCTAGAAGTGAGTCCCTTCCGTTAGGGTTGTCGGAGAAACGCGTGGGGAAATCCACTACTTGTGTAAGGGATTGGGTGATTGAAAAGTTCATGGTGTGGACACCAGCAGGGTCGATGACAGCGTTCTTCAGCCACTTGGTGTGGTGGGCGTTAAAGTCACCAAACACGAATACATGGGCAGAGGGATGGGAAGAAATGGCTTTGTCGATATTGTCAGAAATGATGTCAAGTAACGAACAGTCAGGGGAGGAAGGAGAGCGGTAGAAAAAGAAGAGATAGCTAATCGAGCTGAGAAGTGAGAGGCGGAAGCACATGAAAGAATGATCTGGGGATTCAAAAGATGACACCCTAGCTTAGGGAAGGTGTTCGCTGACATAGACACCAAGCTCATGCATATGAACATTGGAGTCCTTCCTGAAGAGGGGAAGGTAGCCAGGAACGTAGAACTCAGATGAGGGGATAGAAAGGTTAAGATTAGTTTCACATAGGGCTAATATATCAGGTGAGTTATTATGGAGGAATGAATCTACGCTGAGGAAGTTGGTGCGGATGCCGCGTATGTTAGTGAAAGAGATGCAGACAGGTTTGGGCGTTTTCAAATGAGCTGGTTTAGTTTTGCTATTATGTTTGCTTTTTTCCATAGTGATTCAGTTAAGGAGAGGTCTTAGAATAGAATCAGTCGGTCAATCGTTTGCAACTTGTGAAGGATGGAGACTGGCGCGGCCTACAACATAATGTGGCCTCGGGGTTGCCAACCGAACCTTCATGCAGGGACGCCCGTCCATGCGCGATATGGCACTACAAGAACCCCGGTATTATTCAACTGTTGATCAGAGCAGCCTCTCAAGATGCTACGCAAGAGTTCGGGCTCCTAACTACCAGTCGGAAGCAGCAACCAGGAAACTGCCAACCCGGTACCCTCAGAATGTAAAGATGTTGCCACCATACTCCGTAATTGCAAAGAGCTTCCAGCTGAACTAACACTAAGACCGGAGAAGGGGGATGAACCGGGAACCCCTTCCTAAACAAGAAACAAGGCGATCACCTCTAAACTCATTCAAAAGAAGGGGGTGGAGTGTGAGACCGGGCAATAGTAGGAACTATCTACTCCAATTAAAAAAAAAAGAAAGAAAAAAAAGTGACTGAGGTTTACAAAGTTTTAACTTAGTATAAGTCAAAAATAACCTTGAATTGGAAAATAATTTACACAAACTGACAAAACAAAATCAAAGACGAACAAAAAACGAAAAAAAAAATAATAATAAATTCCAAAAATTACAGAAAAACAGACTGAAAAATGGACTGAATCCCGGTTGACTTACCACAAGCAGCTAACACTGAAAAGTTGATTTAATTAAATTTCTGAAGACAAAAATAGAAATTAAACCATTTTTTTACAGAATATAGTCGAGTTAAGCAGCATGCGTTCGCTGGCCAACCGTTACGAATTGAATGTCTCGAAGACAGAAATTTAATACTTCTACAAGACAAAACTAATGGAAATAATTGAACCGTGACACTATTTATCTTAAGTCAAAAATAACCTTGATTTGCAAAATAATTTACACAAACTAAGTGACAAAAAAAAATCAAAGACGAACAGAAAACGAAAAAAAAAATAATAAATTCCAAAAATTACAGAAAAACAGACTGAAAAATGGACTGAATCCCGGTTGACTTACCACAAGCTGCTAACACTGAAAAGTTTATTTAATTAAATTTCTGAAGACAAAAATAGAAATTAAATGAAATAAATAAAATAAATAAAATTAAAATAAATAAAAATAGAAATTAATTCCCAAATGATCTGCTGCGATTCAAAAAGAAGATATAAAAAGCCGATACAGAAAGCATCGCCAGACAGACCGACGCAGAGACCCAGGATAATTAGTAACGTCCTTGATCTAAGTCAAGCGGCTTACTATCCTAGCCTCCCTTACCTCTCTCCTCTTATCTTTCGCTGTCTCAAAACTACTTACTGACCTAAGGAGCGAATACATCAAATACATTCCTTACTTACAACGCTCCCACATTCCTAACATTCGGAAAACCAACCAATTCAAGTTGTTACAATAAAACCGCCAAACTTCCTTGAATCAAATGTAATGACTTCGTTTGCAATAATGGAGTCACAATTTAATATTGCAAATATTAGACAGCCCCATGAAAAATTTTGCAAAATCTTGCAAGCCGTGATGAAGATGGCTTAATAAACAGAATGTTCAAACGTTAGCTTCCATTTCCTCGACGCTTCTCGTTGTAGCCGCACGGTTAGGAGCTCAGAGATTAAATTTTATTGTGGATACAGGAGCTGCTGTATCTATACTTCCATATACTTAAATGGAGCCATAATATGCCCAACCAATATCTCTTTAGTATCAGCCAACGATAAAAAAAATTGAATGCTCAGGACAAACGGTACTGAATCTAACGCTACAAAACCTAAGACGGGAATTCACCTAGACATTTATAATAGCCAAAACTGCTCAGCCACTCCTGGGATATGATTTCCTAAACCATTTCGGATTAGTGGTGAATTGCAAAAACAACAAACTAGTCGATAAAATGACAGACAATCCAATGCACATCCATCATTTATTATTATGAATTTAGATGTAGTACCGAACAAAAATGATAAGAAAACGGTACGAACAATCCTGGAAAAATATCCGAACTTCATTTCTCTTCATCGCGACACGAATGCGACGAAACCAAAAATATACCACAGGATAGAAACTGGTAGCAATCCTCCTACCTTCTCCAGAGCCAGACAGCTATCAGCTCAGAGATGTGATATCGCGAAAGAGGAATTCAAAAACCTCCTAAAAGCAGGAATACTTTCTCCTTCGAACTCAGAATGGAGTTCAGCCTTACACATGGTACCGAAGTCAGAGGGCACATATAGACCTGTCGGTGATTACAGACATTTAAATACACTAACAAAAGCCGATAGATATCAGGTCCCAAACATAAATTCCTTGGCTTCAAAGCTTCATAACAAGAAATTCTTTTCAAAGATTGACCTGTCATCTACTTATCACCAAATACCCGTTCACCCGGATGATATCTGAAAGACAGTCATCTCTACCCCTTTCGGGTTATTTGAATATAACTACATGCCTTTCAAACTACGGAACGCATCATGCACTTTTCAAAGAATGATGGACAATATCTTTCGCGATACCGATTATACCTTTGTGTATATCGACGATATCCTGATATTCTCAGAAGACGAAGAAACTCATTCCAAACATATCGACCAAGTACTACAAAAACTAAGTGAGTACGACTTTAAAATTTGTCTTTCCTAATGCATATTTAGTGCTAATGAATTAGACTTTTTAGGATTTCACATTTCTTCTAATGGTCTAACCATTTCTAAAGAGTTAAATGGATTAAGTGAATTTCCTCAATCAAATGATTCCAAATCGCTACGCCGATTCCTCGGAATGGCAAATTTTTACAGAAAACTTGTGCCAAATTTCAGCAAATTATATTACCGCTCACAGAAAAAATACGTCTAAACCAAAATTCAAAATCTCTAACCTTAACAAAGGAAGAAATTGAATCTTTTGAAAACATAAAAAACACTTTATCAAATGTAATCGTTCTAGCTTTCCCCAGTTCGAAAGCTAACAACTATCAACTAGTAACAGACAGTTCAAATTATTCGGTGGGTGCAGCACTTCACCAAATGATTGACAACCAACCCATCCCCATAGGTTTCTTTTCAAATAAATTATCCTAGACTCAACAAAAATATTCTACTTTCGACAGAGAACTACTAGCCGCCTATCTAGCAGTTCTCCACTTTAAACATCTAATAAAAGGCAGAAATGTAATGTTGCTGACGGACCACTCTGCAGCGCTTTTAAAAGCCAATCTTCCCTAAAATCTGATAGACAACAGCGTCACCTCTGTTTTATCAGCAAATATGTGAATGACATTTCACATATAAAAGGCTCAGAAAATATAATAGCTGATTGTTTATCACGACCTGTAAATGCGATAACTATTGATGTGTGTGACTTACAAGAAATAACGAAACATCAAGCTACTGACAATGAAATTGAGGCATTCAAAGAAACTATATACAATAAATAAAAATGAAACCATATTATGCGACACGTCATTAACTTTTCCACGATCTTTTGTGACAGAGAAGCTCAGAAAAACGGTATTTGACAGTCTGCATAACCTATCACATCCGGGAATAACATCTTAAATAAAAATGATAAAATCCCGATACTACTGGCCAAAGATGGACAAATCAATAAAAGCTTGGTGCACAGAATGCCAGCATTGCCAACAAACAAAAGTCATAAGACACACGAAGAGCAAAGTAAATCCATTTGAATTACCTTCCAGCCGTTTTGAAACTGTACATGTTGACAGTGTCGGTCCCTTACCACCAGTAAAGAACCAAACTGACTCTTACTTTTCACCATGCCGATATTTATTAACATGTATCGACATAAACACGAGGTGGACAGAAGCATACCCAATAACGGAAATTAAAGCGAAATCAGTATTAATGGCTTTTGTCAATCTGTGGATCTCCCGATTCGGGGTTCCTCTTCATGTCGTTACGGACAGAGGAAGCCAATTTGAATCTGAACTATTCATGGGAATATCAAAGGTAATAGGCTTTCACCGATTAAGAACAACAGCCTACCACCCACAAACGAACGGACTAGTAGAGAGAGCTCACAGAACCCTAAAAACTGCTATAATAGCCAGGAAAGAATCATGGTTATCAGCTCTCCCTATCGTTCTTCTAGGAATGAGAATAACTCCCAACGAATCAAACTATTCTCCATTTACTGCAGAAACAGGGAGTCACGCACAAATTCCCCGATTACTGATCGACCCTAACAAGAACGAAAACAACGAAATAACAAACTAGCACGTTAACATTTTAACCGACGAAATGCAGAAATTTCATATGGACAAATTATCCAGCGGACACCTACATTCAACACCTAATTCCTACACCCCAAAAGATTTGAAAACATGTAAAAGTATTTGGCTAAGAACTGACAGAGTAAGAAAACCGTTGGAAGCTCCATACACAGGTCCATTCCAAGTATTGAGTCGTCACGAAAAATATTTTACTCTAAAAAGATCAGACGACGTCCATAGTAATGTCTCAATAGACAGATTAAAACCGGCGTATATTTCTGAAAATAAAAAATCAAAAGATTCCATCGAATCAAGACGGGATTTCGATAACTCCCCATCTTGTACCGAGGAAACTAATAATAACAAACCAAAAATGAAAAAGAAGTCCGGTAGAACGGTTAAATAGAAGAAAGAAAACACATATTTCTGTTTCTAACAACAACAACAAAAAACCAAAACGAAAAAAAAGAAAAACCCAAACAAACAGAAAGAAAACAGCAAAACAAAACTATTATTTAAAAAAAGAAAAAGAGAGAGAAGCAACAACAGATACCAAAAAACAACTCGGTTTTCAGGGTCGAAAGTTATGTGGTGATACCGACCAAACAAAAGCGATGGACCGGATGTTTGCACCCTCACGACCAAAAAGCAAATGACCAAAAGTCGTCCGTGCGCAGCCGGATTCGCGCAGAGATCCGGTTGAAAATTAAAAAATAATTAAATATTAAACTTCCAGTTCGCGAGCCTACGCGAATTTTATTTATCGGCCAATGTGAAGCCCAGAATCAAATACAGATATGAATTCCTAAATGATCTGCTGCGAGCCAAAAAGAATATATAAAAAGCCGATACAGAAAGTATCACCAGATAGACCGACGCAGAGACCCAGGGTAATTAGTAACTTCCTTAACCTAAACATCCCTTACTGCTCTCATTTTATCTTTCGCTGTCTCAAAACTACTTACTGACCTAAGGAGCGAATACATCAAAGACATTCCTTACTTACAACGCTCCCACATTCCTAAGCATCAATTCTCTTTTCAGCATTTTATTGCCATGAACATTTTAACGTCCGTTGGACCTATACTTCAAGTATTACTTTAATAGCACAAATGTTAATTGATTTATGCATATATAAAATGCTATTTTTCAACTCAATTTGCTTTTCTTGACTTATAATCATTTTATGACTTATAGTGGGCTATCTACAACAAGGCCAAATTCCGTCAATCTTCAACAATACACAACTATCCTTCACTAGGACGGATTATCCACTATAAACTGGAAAAGAACGGATAATCCGCTATAATACCACTCGTAGAGCGAGCTGGCATCAAATTATAGTCTACTATTTCTTATTTAGTGACCCAATTGTGAAAATATCCACAGAAAGTAACAAACATTGTTTTATAAACACTCATGTTGTTCAAATAAAAAACAAAGCAAAAGATCTTATTATTTCTATGTCGCCGTCAAAATAATTATTTTTCTTTTTCACTTTTTATTCTAACTTTTTGAATGTAATTATTCTATGCATTTTCAGACGAGTATATTATTTTTATTGTGATGAATGCGATATTTTTTATCTTTTTCGTCCTTTTATAAAACATTTTCTTAAAAAGGAAAACCTGAAAAATCATTCAAACCAGTTTATTTTTATTTCAACACATTAACACTTTCAAACTACAAGAAAAGATAGCATTATGAATTTCTCTCCAAAACCTTGACCCTGTGTTACTTGATATTCACAACATTTTTTTGAGATTTAAAATCAGACTCATTCTAATGGTGTAAAAATTTCACAAAAATAACATTCAGTGCATTTTAATTCTAGAAGGGGAACTATTACTGTTAGAATCGTAGTGTTTGTCAATTTCAGCCCAAGATTTAAAAGCCATTTTAAATAAAAGCAACAAGAATATAGATTTATCTTCAAAAAATAAGCTGATTATTGTTAGTAACTTCTTAAAACTATTTTCTAAGTTATCGAAAATTCGAATTAACAAATATCATCAATGAAACTGCTACTGTCGATCGAATCGACGTATTAGCGACAGCACCTCCCTTAATTCATTACAAAGGGAAAATGGCGGAATACAGACGACAACGTTGACAGTTTTGGTCCTTGGACCATGTATACGCGTATTAAACAGACCTAGTATCACATGCTACCATTGTGATGTGTTGGCTAAATACCCATCGGTTAACCCGGGTGGGACATAATCATTGTTTTATTGAGCTTTACGAAGATGCGAACAATTAGTTTAATATCTATTAAAAGGGCCTTGGAAGATGTAGCGGTCATCGGTGCAGAAAGTGAAACTAGCGAACAGAGTTCAAAATCCCATCTAGCTTCTGCTCACTTTTGCAGAAATTTCTTTGGCAAATGTATGCATTCACCTATTCTCTTCCACCCGGCTATGGATTAAATAATTGAGATCTCTCGTTTTTAACCGCAATCAGTCTAAGAAAAGAAAATTCTGCATACTTTGAAACGGCAACGGGAAATCACGCCACTATCTTTGCCAAGAAAGTATGACGGTTCGCCGATAATAAAGAAAAAAGTAAATGAAAAAACTGATGACTTTGAAAAAGCGTTTTTGTTGTTGTTGTTTTGTTGTGATATATATATATATATATATATATATATATATATATATATATATATATATAGGTATCGGTGTCAGTCCGTAAACGGTGAGGATAACCCAACAAGATTACCTTAATATAAAATATTAATTGGTAAATCCATATGGAGAGCTCGATGGGTGTTAACCAGAGCGATATGAAGTTTATAAAGGAAAGCTCAGCACGTCATATCAGTTATAAACTATAGCTCATTTCAATGAGTTTAATCAGCTCATATCATCAAACCTTACAATATATCCTCCATCTGGTACAAAATTTCTGCCGGATGGAGGATATATTGTAAGGTCTGATGATATGAGCTAATTAAACTCATTGAAATGAGCTATAGTTTATAACTGATATGACGTGTTGAGTTTTCCTTTATAAACTATATATATATATATATATATATATATATATATATATATATATATATATATACTGTCCCAAACTGGCTAGCCACGTGTGGAAATTAAAATCACAATATGGAAAAGACCCGGACATAACGTGGAGTATTGTAAAAACAGCCAAGCCTTACAATGATAACAAAATATGTAGACTGTGCTAAGAAGAAAATTTAGAGATTATGCTATTTCCAAACAAAAGCAAACTGTTGAATGAAAGAATGGAAATTATGACTAAGTGTAACCATACTAAAAAATACCTCTTAGGTTCATACAACCATGGATGAAAACGCCATAATTATAAAAATTACAAGTTCAAAAATTCTCTGCCATGTGAGCGTTAAAAAAACACCGTTATGTGAGAGTTCTTAAAGAAAACGGTAAACGGTAAAATCCGTTATTGCAAATCGCCTGAAGACACCACTCATGGTAGAAACCTCGGTCGCGTAATAACTCGTTTACAAATGGAAGATAGATAGATAGATAGATAGATAGATAGATAGATAGATAGATAGATAGATAGATAGATGCCCAGTAATAAATATCAACAATGAAGCAGAAGAAACATATTTTTCCGATTTTATCTGCGACGAGAGGAAAGCAAATTGTTGGACTGATTCATTCATAATGGACACCTCCAAAAATAACCATTTCAATCCCAGTTATGAATAGACATAAAAGGTCAAAGCAACTATGACTGGTAAGCATTGAAATTTCGAAGATTGGTTTTTTTTTTTCTTAGCCAATAAGTCTACAGAGCAATTCTTTTCTTTCTCTCTCATTTCCTTGTTATTGTATCCTATGTTCAGAGAGCGGCTGATATCGAAAAGTGAGAATATCATAAATAAAAGTCAAAGAAACCACTTTTGCAATCTTCTCAGTGACGAGACAAAAGGTACACTAATCTGTTTATTCAAATTCTGAGAGTTTCTCAGTTTTTTCCTCTGATTTTTTTTTCTTTTTTTTTGCTTCCATTTAAAAATAAAAAAAGGTCTTCAGAAAATCAAACATCGGTGACAAAGAGTCTTTTTTGACATTTCTGTAGAAAATAGAGAATTATATGCTTTCGACCAATCAAATGCTTGAAATAGTGGTTTAAAGTTATCAAGTGCGTGTATCTGTAATAAGGCATACTTTGTTTTTCATTAAATGTACCAGATACACACACACACACACACATATATATATATATATAGTGAATCGATGCAGCAGATAATTTTCTGAACTTATATTGTTAAATATAACAGACAATCACTGTCTGTTATGTTTAATCTTGAGCCGTTCTAAACATCGTACTTTGGTTTTAATTTCAGGTGAAAATAAAGCCAAAAAAATTAAACAATATTTCTTAGAAAAACATAGCTACCTACATTAAAGCAAAGCAACCCAAATTCAATCAAATCACATTTCAATCTAGTCACAACACATTACATTGAAACTAGTGATATGGTTCTATTGCTAAGATCTTGGTCTCCTACGTGATGTGACGTCATAGAAACGCATTACAAATTTGCTATTTGGTGACTGTTATCGTCGCATAGAAATGTTTTATGTGAATAGAAGATAAAATCGTCTTTGATGGTGGATGTCTTTGTGTTAACATCCCTGTAACCACTCTGAAGATGGCTCATCTGAGCCGAAAGCTTATATCCAGCATAATAAAAAATATCCAATTGTTGGACAATTTTTGTCTTTATTTTCACTTGAAATTAAAGCCAAAATACGATGTTTAGAACGGCTCATGATGAAACATAATAGGCATTCATTGTCTGTTATATTTTACAAAACTCAACATACAATTAAAAGGTTATAAATCAAGAATTTATTTCGACACTCGTTTGAAGCAACTGTCTCGTCAGACCCGAAAAATCAAATAGTTTAATTTAATTCAGAATATTGAAAAAATGTATGGGTTAGCCCAGGGGAGAAATACTCAGGTTAGGTGAAGGGTAGAGAAATATACAGATTAGCATTTAGGTAGCGATATTCTTGTGGATACAAAATTTTATCATAAAATATCTATTGAAACAGACATTTAAAAAAAAAAAGAAAAAAGATTTATAGATCATGAATTGAAAAGAAAAAGAAAAACTTTTTTAAGATGAGAGGATGCAATCTCTTATGGGGGTATTAGTTTTTGCAAGGGCATCACAACAATTTCTTTTTTTTTCGTTCACGACCGGCTACTTTTCTGTTCTAAATGGTCATCATTTTCATACGCACGCGTTTTGATCTTTATTTGATGCGCCATATTTGTCTATTCATGTTCGTTGGGGCAGAACAAAAGCCCCCGTTTCATGCCATCAAATCTCTCTCTCTCTCTCTCTCTCTCTCTCTCTCTCTCTCTCTCTCTCTCTCAGCGAATGTGCATTTATTGATAGAAGTACATCTAGTTATCGTTCCACATGAACAGATTTATGGGTGACACACTTGTAAGCTAGATTTCATCGTGTAAGCATAAAAGAATAGACAATTTTATGCTAGAATTTACCGGAAATAAAGCGTAAATAAAAAACAAACTCACATTGCACTACGAAAAAGAAAGCAAAAAAAGAGGGTAAAACAGTTTGAATATCGTCAACTTTAAGTGAATTAGCAAAGTACAGTGTAACCTGCCGTATGCGACCCTCTTCATCAGCGACCGCCTGTTGTTAACGACAGACGACAGTTTTTCTATGCACGGACGAGTTGCTAATGTTAATTGACCCTTAGTGAGCGACCACCTATAAAACGCGACCAGCAACGAGTGAAAATCACTGATCAAGCGACCGCATTAAAAAAAAATCCATTTTGGTCGTATCCTGCGAACTTCTAAATTAGGAGAAACTAAATGAGTAATCTATTTCATTTTGATTTGATCTAAGTCAGGAACACTTCCTCAATTTTTTTGTGTTGTATCAAACTATTATTTCTTGTTGAAATGTACATTGCCTGAGTTCACCTCACGGTCAAACATCGGCTGTTTTGTACAACATGTATTGCATTTGACATGTTCAAGAGATTTATCGCAGTCTCTGTACTGACTTGGATATATTCAGAGATTAGGAAAATCACAATTATGTCCCTTTCTCAAATGTCTATCGCTTTCGTGCCTTTATTTTTTTGTGTATCTATCTACTCTATTTCTATCTGGGTATATCTATCTCTATCTCTCTGTTTCTCTACCTCCACTCACGATCGCTGTCAGTTTTTTGTATGTTCTTTTCTAAGTATTATCGAAGATTCTCTTTTGCTATCACTCACTTCTAAGAAAAAAAAATGAAACTGTATACTTTGTTAAGTCCACTTAATAAATATATTTTTTGAATAAATATTTTGGTCTCTTGTTGACCGTTGTAAATACGTTTTTTAAAATTTTTAAATGAATTATGCTGAATAAATTTATTTAAAGTTAGGCCATTTTCTTATGTTTTCATTTATTTATTACCAGATTACATGGCACAATTCTAATATGTACATTCTGATGAGTGGAATATACGTTCCTGGTGTAAATAGGTCATGACTATGAGCATTTAGTAGGCGACCACCTGCCGTATGAAACCAGTTTTTGATGGCAGTTGGGGTGGTCGCATACGACAGGTTCCACTATATATTCAAACGAGGTACTATTTCTTTTTTGAATGCCACAATGGTAGTAGAGTTGTGAAAGAGGTTGACCTTTGATAATATAAATCCTGAAAGTGACAATGATCCTATCGTGTGCCACCGTTGAGTATTAATTGAAACTATATCACGAGTTCACGCAAATTATGGCAAATTGGATAAATGAAACTGATCACCTTGTTCATCTACCGTTCATGCTTATCTAGGCGCTCTCTTTAAAAAAAAGGAACACTTGGTATAGTTACAGTATAAAGTATTATTACCATTATACTCGTACGATAAGTAGACCATCGACCAAATGCCCTATGCTTTAGTGAAGCGTTTCACGGGACAGTGAAACAAATGGTCAATAGAAAAGAAATACAATGAATCACTAAAAACCAATAAAACTCACCTATTGTTGAATTGACCATTGTAAATCGGTAGAAGACATAAAGTCTTACAAGCAACTTCCTTTTAAGAAGTATATTGCAGAACAATAGCTGAAGAAATAAATCGGTGCCATAACCAGAACTCTGCTTGCGATGACGCAAAGAATCTTACCTCTTAAAGAGTGTATCAGCCATCAGCCGGCCTACAACAGATACGAAATGCCTTCCTAAATCTTCGTTCTCGAATCCGAATAATAGACGCTCATTTTCATTTATATATATATATATATATATAATCGTGTCGCCCCAAACAAGGCATTTTACTGCCACTGTTGTGCGGGGGTGGGGGTACATAGGAGGAAAGTTATGAGAAAGAGTGACAGGTTATAGGGGATGTCAGGAAGAGGGAAGGAGAAGGATGAGGATACTGATGAGAATGGAGTGGACGAAGAAAGGAGCATGAGAGAGAGGATGCAGGTTGGTGAGATAGGAGATGAATATTGACTTTACATTTAAATTCTTGGAGATTGTAGCTGTCGGGAAAGTAAGTAAACAGAAGGGAATTCCACAGGCGGAAAGTGCGAGAAAGGAAGCTGATGGAGTAGAATTTGTGTTTATAATTTATTGGTTTCACAGTAAAAGGGTGGGACCTAGTTGCTAATCTTGTGGCTCGAACAAATTCATGTACGGGGGGTACTAGTGAGCTAAGTTCATCTGAGCAGAAATCATGGAAGTATTTGTAGAAAAGACACAGGGAAGCCATATTGCGCCGGCGAGAATGTGACTGTATCCGAGCTGCCAAGTCGGGATCGATCACATTACAGATTCTCCGTTGATTTTGTCAAAGGCCCCTAGGTGGATAGCAGGAACACTCGACCAGATATGGCAGCAGGATAGCAGGAGCACCTGACCAGATATGGCAGCAAATGTATTAACCAATGTCTATTTCATTTATCAGCTTGAACATTCTTAATAAGAAAATCCGTTTCCCAGTAGGAAACGAACCTGCGTCTCTCTTTTAAAAGTAAAGGACCAACGTTTGATCCAGTATGCTTTACCGCTCAGCCACAAAGAACGACACAGCAAGTAAGGTATTATTGTCCCTTTTTTTTTAAAAAAAAAAAAGCAAATTCTCTTCACTCACATTTTTTCTTAAACTTTTTATCAAGGCCTATGAGGAGGGGGTCCAACAGGTACTTTGTTCCGAGGCCAAACAACTAAGAAGGGCCCTACGAAGGGATCTAGAACGACTACGTATTGAATCCGGTATTGCTAAACAAATTGATTTTAAAAGAATTATTGGAAATTTGTCAGGAAAACAAAAACATTTAAATTATTATTGTAGTTAAATGTTAAATTTGTTCTTTTTCCAGAAAAGTACTTTACTTTGAAAAACATTATTATGAATGTTTAAAAAGCATTTCACTATACGGATTTATGCTACTGCATTAACTGAACATATTTTCTACATTAGGCTATATATCTGTTCATGGAAATAAAACATATATGAGTGTTTGCATGTAGATTTACTGAACATCAACTCCTCAATTTTGAGAAAAAACCTTTGACTACTCCAAATGGCTCCAAATAGGTTCTTCTACCGCCTTGCAAAACTTCATCTTCATATCTCTTTAGTTTAAAATCCGAAACGTAAAGCAATTTTTAACGAATTATATTTTTATTACTTCAAACATTACAATAGATAATTATTTACATTGTTCGGACTGTTGTCCTCATGTTTGTTCCCATATTCACGACGTATCGACCGTTGTGCGCTCAGAACTTCTTCAGGTGATTGGAATTTTGAACTGAAATCTTCATTTCGTTCACAGGGGTAGATTATTCGGCGGACCTGAAGCAGACTACCACCACTTTAATTTTGTTGTTTTTAATTTTTTTTTTTTTTTTTTTTACTTTTTTCAGCGCAGTTCTCTCGATTGTTACTTAAACTTTCCGATTTTCAAAATAAATTTTGAAAAATTACAATGTTTAAACAAATTTGTTGGGGGTCGGTTTCTATACAACGTTATAGTAAATCGATCCTCCATTTTCAATCCGCTATAAGGTTGTATGAGAAATTGGTCCCCCCTCCTAAAATTGTTTAAATATTGAAATTTTTGCGATTTTCTTTTTTTTTTTTTTTTTGTCATTCGTAAAGTTTAAGGTGTAAAAGATAATATTGCACTGAAAAAGTCCAAAACATTTGATAATGAACAAATTTACAGGTGGCGGTAATGTCGTACCGACGACTGGATTCAAAATGGAGGCTCAGTTTACTATAACGTTGTATGAGAAACTGACCCCACCTCCAGAAAATGTTTAAATATTGAAATTTTTCAAATATTTTTGCCAGTCTTAAAGCTAAGGGGCAATTGATAAGACTGCGCTGAAAAAGTAAAAAAAAAAATGAATTCAACCAATATTTGTATCCACTGGGCCATGTATGAAGGAAGCAATTCTTTCTTCAAGGTCTATAAAAAATAATTAAATTTTTCGTATTGGCCATTAACAATTTCGATCAAATAAAATTGTACTGAACTAACATCGGTTTTCATTTTTCGGGAAATTTTTAAATCCATGTCGTTATGAAACGTGTCCAATGGTTAATCATTAGGTGATTAGATTTTTTACCTCAAAAATGAAATCAAGAAACTTTTGTTTTAGACGATTATTTGATGAAGCCGCAATTTAGGAGCGAAAAATGTTGACGTATTTGTCGCCATTTCGGGTAATTTCTCTCAGCTGCTGGACGATGCCGTGAGAAAAAAAAGGCAGGGACAACGAATTGTTCACTCAGAAAATTTAACTGAATTTTTTTTTTAATCATTTCACTGAAAGCAAAGCGATAATGCCACTCAGATGCAAAGGATTTCTGGCAGTGAGAAAGAATGAGAGGACTTTTGTAATAAGAAATGGCGACAAAAGAACTGGATTAAGAATAGGAAAACAGAAGATAGCGATTAACGTTACGTCTACATTTTTGAAAATTGTAGATGGCGGGGAAGTCAAAAAGTAGAAGGGAGTTCCACGGGCGAGAATATTTCAATCGATGCAGTACTCGGCTTTTCACGAGTGTAGAACGTGTCGTGTGGTCTTAATATCTGTCTTCTTTTATGTTTCAATGTGAAAAAAAATGAATAAATGCAGGACACAACATGTATCTGAAGAAGACTAAATAATATATCAGCTGAAACGCTGTGTTCAAAATCACAAAAATTGAAACGTTATCTGCAGTGAGTCTTTCTCAAACAGCAAATCCGATTGCGTCAGCCTCTTCGCTTAATTCTCTTGCTCAAGAGATTATGCGGTATAAACTGATTAAATATGCCCTCCCGTTTTTCAAATATAAGTTTATACCGAAGTCAGTCTGACTTCAACAGTGATCAGTTTTATTAGTTTAATAGACGTCATAGCAATCCAACTAAATGACAAACAGCCTGCCTGTTCCAATGATTTTCAGTCGCCAACATCCGTGGCAATGAGCTGACTATGAATGCCTGTTGAGATCTATCACGATGAATACATTCAATATGGAAAGATCTGAATATTGTTTTTTTTATAGTATTAAAATATAAGAAATGGCTTTTGATGTAATGAATATGCATACACCTTGGTTCCCCCTCATAGTAATGTGATTGGCTGGTGTCAGCCATAAATACAGACGAAGGCGAGGACGCATGGAGATCTACATCTCTACGTCTAGAGGTCTACAGGTCTACGTCTGTTGACTACACCTATGTCTCAGGATACTACATACGATGAGTACCAGCCATTTCATCTACTTCCTAGATTGTCCTACCCGGTTACATTTGCCTAAGCCGCTTAGCTACCTCGAATTATATATATATATATATATATATCCCTTTCCTGGACATATCAGCTTTTGAATTAATAACGTCCATTAATCATTTTTTACGAGAGTTCATATGGCAATTTTTGATGTTAATAGTTTCCTTTAGTATTATGGTTGCTGAACATTAGGTTTATAAGTCCCAGAAATTCAGTTGCTCTTGTCCTTAAGGACACATGGCCCAGGGGATATAGACGTTGGTTAGTTCCAGTGACTCGACCCAAAGAGTTGTTAGTTCGGGCTACAGCAATGGTAAACAAGTAACTTAGAGAGTCGAGTTAGAGGGAGATAACTCATGACTACCAAAAGAGGCCTCGCACAAGGAATGAGAATAATATAATAGTAATGAAGGGTTCAGTTCGAAATTCCTAGCGACTGAAGAAAGCCGGAGGGTACAACGGCCGAAAAGCCGTACAAATGGCAACCAAGATGAGGACAATAGTCCGAATAATGTAAGTAGTGGCAAATCGTAGTGCCTTCGTATTTTTAAAATAATTTTTTATTTTTTAATTATTTATTTGAAGTTTTTTGGGTTTTTTTTTTTTTTTTTGGGTTTTTTTTGGAGGGGGGGGATTTTATGTATACATTAAAAGGTCAAGTGTGTCTGGGATTCTTCCCCTTACAAGAAAAAATTGTATAATAATGTCACTTGTGATCGCCTTACACTTTCTTATCTCGCACCTGTCGAACTGTCATCTCATTTCAAATACGGGGGAGAGATTAGAAAATTCAACTCTGTAAGAAATAGTTTTATTCTAAATTTCATGCTATAAATAAGTAATACTTGTGTAAATCAGATTAATTTTACATTAAATTTGCTAACTTTCCCCAAAAAAATGTGTCAAAGAAATATGTTTTATTTTGCAAAATTTTTTGAAACCGATAATTGACTGTTGTTTACAAATGTGTCGATCGCTCAAAAATGGCCGAAAAATTGAAAAATTAAAAACAATCGAAAAATTAAAAACAACTGAAAAATTAAAAACAATTGAAAACTTTTAGATTGCAACCAATATAATTTTTGTTTGAAACACACCAGAGTATTTTGCTTACTGGAAATTTAATCGTTTAGCTTTCAATTAAAAGTAAAATAAAAGTTTTAAGAAAATGTTTTTTATTTTTAAAAATTCAGTTTAAAAGTTAGTTATCGAAAATGTGCGGAGGAACCGACTAATGATGGTAGAATTATTAAATAATAGATGCGATGAAAATAAGCATTTAGAAATACTAGCCAAACAAAGAAATCCTAGTCAAAACATAAATAATGGCTTACAATGCTTAATCTAATAAAAATTACGGCTTCAAAGGGAGGCTGAATTATTGTTATTCCAGAATAAAATCATAAAATAATGGCGGCACAAGTCGAGAGAAGAGTTCTGCTGCTTTGAGTTTATGGAAATAAGAGTAATATATCCGCGATTCTGACAACATTTTCATTTTGATGATAACTGCTCGCCAAAGCCTAGTGGCCAAGACGATTACTACTTTGATTGAATCTGTCGTTGGCTATCTGCGCCGGTCAGGTAATGATATTAACGATATCACAGAGACAATGAGGCAATTTGTTAATACCAACAAAGAAGACTTCCGCTGAACTTGATTGATGTATTGACATTAAAATGCCAGAAACACAAATCCGGCCCTTCAATTTCACACACACACACACACACACACACATATATATATATATACTACTGGCCATAATTATTAGGCGATCCCAGGTTTTAAAAAAATGATATATTTCATACTAATTTTGGTATTTATTGCCAAGTGAATAATTCTAAATTAAAATAGAATGGTTCTTTTTTATGATTACTTTGCAAAATTTTACAAGGCAACCAGGAAGCCTTTGCTTCGGCCAGCCAATAAGAAGAAGAGACTAGCATGGGAAAGAGAGCACAAAATCTGGACACCAGAACAGTTCGTTTGATTCACATGTTATTGTGCAGCATTAACAAAAGAACCATTCTATTTTCATTTAGAATTATCCACTTGATAAATACTAAAAATAGTATGAAATACATCATTTTTTTAAAACTGGGGTTGGGGATACAAGAATCAAGCAAGTACAAAAATTTAAATACCTAGGAAGTGTTCTAACAGGAAATGGAAAGTGCGACACAGAGATCCGAAGGCGAATTGGCATGGCAAAGAACGCATTCCAGAAGCTGAGTAAAGTACTAAGACACAGGAAAATTTCACTAGAAACAAAGAAAAGAGTGCTGGATTGCTATTTGACGTCAGTTCTTCAATGCTGGACAATATCTGAGGACAAAACTTGAAGCAGCGGAAATGTGGTTCTACAGAAGGATGCTGCGGATATCGTGGACTGAGCATGCAAGCAACGATGAGGTGTTGGAAAGAATGTCAACAAAAAGGAAATTAATACTGAGCATCAGGAAGAGACAACTAAAGTTTCTGGGACATACAATAAGGAAGGAGAGCTTGGAGAACCTGATACTGACAGGCCGATAGAAGGAAAAAGAGACAGAGGAAGGCAGCGGATAATATACTTGCAGGGCCTGATCAGGTGGATGACGGAATGGGGGTTGCAAGGTGTAACAGAAGAAAACATACTAAGAACCACCAGGGATAAGGAGACATGGAGAAACATGATCGCCTACGTCCTGAAGGGACAGGGCACAAAGAAGAAGAAGAAGAAGAGAGTATATATATATATATATATATATATATATATATATATATATATATATATATACGAAGGCTGCTGAAAAGTAATCAGCGCAACGAAGAAAAGATTTATACAAATTCTGATGTTTAGTCATTTGGTTAAATTTTGTACAGTGAGTCGTTTCGAGAATATTTTAATACTTCCACTTGCATATATATATATCCTCTTAAATACGTGGACACTGTTGTTGGATTAGAGGATCGTCCATGATCCGAACTCTTTCTTGTTCTGCTCTCTGCTTCCGAACGTAGAATGACCCAGACGGGGCTCCACCGAAGAGGAGAGTCTCATCTGAGACGAATAAACAAGAATCCGACCCAGTCTACGGGATATATTTCGCTGGGTTTAAGGGCTCGGAATACGTACATTAATTGACCTCGTGTCGCATTCGCCTTGGGCATCCACTTAGTGGCGAGGTATAAATACAGAGAGATTATACTGTCTAGCAGTTCACTAACAGCGTATTTATTTATTTTATTTATTTTACTTTACGCAGAAGTTTGTTTTTTTTCGATCTGCTGTTTGTGTCCCGTTTTTTCTTGTTTTTATGGAGCTTGGTGTAATTTGATGTTTTGTTGTGGGAGTGGTCTTGTTTGCGGTTGGTTTATTTTCTGTTTATTGTGCGGGTATTTGAAAATAAACCAACTACTTTACTTCGTAAAATGATAAAGCTCTACTCGTGCCGACTTCAAGCAGAACATTATGTTGCTCATGTACAAATGTGTGAATCTCTCTACCATTGCCAAAGCAATCATTAGCTCTTGGAAAACATACCGTTAAACGGCAGGTCTCTCTTTTATCTCTCTGATCGAGTAAAATGACAGAAATGTCGAATTTGGGGAAAATCCAACCAGATTATCTGTACAGCTAAAATCATAACAATTTAAATCATAACAACAAAATCTTAAATCAGCACGTAAACCAAAGTAACAATAATTATCCAAACAATGAAAATAACAATAATACAGATTTATGTAATTGTCGAAATCCTAACGATTGTCCACTAAAAAATAGATGTCTAACAAATTCTGTT
Organism: Ascarosepion bandense; assembly: GCA_037127315.1. Classification (NCBI taxonomy): domain Eukaryota; kingdom Metazoa; phylum Mollusca; class Cephalopoda; order Sepiida; family Sepiidae; genus Ascarosepion; species Ascarosepion bandense. The sequence goes on along the minus strand of JBBBDQ010000595.1, from coordinate 114,400 downwards.
GTGTACCAATGTACTATAACATCAAATGAAAACCCAACTATTAAAACAGTTTACATTTTATCTACTTTTAAGGGGCGTTAGTATTTGCATTTAACTTCCTTTAAAAGTAACACGTCCCGAAACCAAACATCCTTTTCTGTGTAGTTTAGGAAGTTAAAAGATGCGAAGACAAAACCCTAAAGTAAAATGAAAAATTCTGAAAAAAACAAGAATCTATAAGTCGTTCTATGACATCTGCCCTCGGTGCCTAAATGAAAAGCTGCAAATTTTAAGGTTCCCTAAAAATAAAGTACTACTGAATCATAGAGATGAACTGACGGTTTTATGAAAACATCGAAAATATTTTCTTTAAAATTTAATTAATTACATTTGTTCATTTATAACTTATGCTCCAATATAACTTAAAACTTTAAAATTATTTTACTAAAATAAATGACCCACACAATACTTATTTGGTTTTCATAGCTACAATATATCTTAGTATACCATAATTATTTAATCCTAATTCTAACCTAAATATTTCAGCCCCTTTAACTCACGAGGTAGTAAAAAGTCAAATTTTAAAAAACCTCGAAATTTTTTCGATTAATAATGAAATTTTAAAAATTGGTTTCATATTTTAATGACAATTATTTATAAAGTTTCAAAAATATTTTTAAATACTTAAAAAATTGTTGTCATTAGTTTAATAACTTATTAAGTGAAGATTATATTTACTGAAAAGTTTAATACAAATCGTTGTGTCTTCGTATTTTTTTAAATAATTTTAATTTTTGGGTATTTGAATTTTTTGTATGGTAATTTCTATGTGTGCATTAAAAGGTCGTTTGTTTCAGGGTTTCTGCCCCTGACAGGAAAAAATACAGTTATGTCACTTGTGATCGCCATGCACTTATTTTGCATCTGTTGAGCTGTCATCGCATTCAAATACGGAGGAATGGTTAGATAGTACAACTCTGTGTTTAAAAAATAGTTTTATTCTAAATTTCAAGCCATAAATAAATAATACTTGTGTAAATCAGATTAATTTAACCTTAAATTTTCTAATTTTCCAAAAATTATGTAAGAAAAAAATATATTTTACTTTGGCAAGATCTTTAAAATCGAGAATTAACTTTTGTTTACAAATGTGTCGATCGCTCAAAAATGGCCGAAAAATTAAAAATTTTACAAAGAGAGAGTAAAGGAGCTTGATTTGATTATTCTGGATACGTGATTGCAGGAAGTGTGCAGGAGTAGGAGTCATTTCCAAATGCTGGTACAGAAATGAACACCTATTACGCTATCTACACATCATGATTCAAAAGTCTAAATAAAGTAAAATTAAATGAACTCCCATAACCCAAATTTAAGAATTTCAAATACCAAAATGTAGAGTCTAAGAAAATATTGAAAGAAAAAAAAAAGAAAAAAAAATATATATATATATTAAAATTAACATATATATATAAATTAAATTAACAATGTAAAGTTCATGACTATAAATAACCTAAAGCATTAACCCTAAACAAAAGAACTGGAAAAAGCTGGTTTCAGCTTTCCTTCTAAATACCCCAGGCTATAAAATCTACGAAACTCGTGAGATTTGTTCCGAAGATTACAACGTTGATCCCTCTGTCCACTCAGCTTCTCTCTCTCTCTCTTTCTCTCTCTCACACACATACACACACACACTCACTCACTATCACTCTCTTTATATATATATATATATATATATATATATAGAGAGAGAGAGAGAGAGAGAGAGAGAGAGAAAGGGCGAAAATATTTTGTGTGTGTGTGTGTGTGTTTGTGTGTGTGTGGACATTTGTACGTGAATAATTACTCCGTATTTTTAGTATGAATATGTTAGAGTCAAAGTATATGTTCAATAATTTGCTTATGTTCGTCCATGTCTCATCCCAATATGCCTTTCCGAATGAGTCTATCTGTTGATGCACACAAAAATGATTGTGTATCCATACTCGTTTCATGATTGTGTAGTGTGTTCTGTGCGTGAGTGGTTTTGTTTTTATCGTATGTGTATATTTTCCTTTCCCTCTGTATGGAAGTGTGTATCTATTTATGTGTGTGTTTGAGACAAAAAGAGAGAGCGAGAGAGCTGAAAATAAATAGAAAGAAAGAGTGTGAAAGAGAAAGTGAGAGAGATACTTTTGCCGCCATCGACGAATAATTTCCCCAACTAGGAAGCTCTTTTACGTTGGGACGCTCTTCTATACGCCTTATGTTGCATTCATGTCCGAAAAGATCCAATCAATATCTGGCCAGAATTCAGTTACTTTAAGCACCTAGAAAAGCCGAACTAAACCGAACTGCCATCGCTTGGCTTCCGTTTTAATGATCAACTGAAAATCTCTTATTGACGCATCGGTCGCAAGCTACACGCCGGCAAACAAACATATAGCTAAACAACTTAGCAAATACCAAATTACGGTATTTACATTATTCGGACTATTGTCCTCATCTTTGTTGCCATTTGTACGACGTTTAATAATAGATCATTCTATTTGTCTATATTTCTGAGATGAGGTAGTATTTACGGTATTTACATTATTCGGACTATTGTCCTCATCTTGGTTGCCATTTGTACGACGTTTAATAATAGATCATTCTATGTGTCTATATTTCTGAGATGACGTAGTATTTACAGTATTTACATTATTCGGACTATTGCCCTCATCTTTGTTACCATTTGTACGACGTTTAATAATGAATCATTCTATGTGTGTGTCTATATTTCAGGCCATTATTATTTTACAGTATTTACATTATTCGGACTATTGCCACCATCTTTGTTGCCATTTGCGACGTTTGTAGTCATTCTATGTGTCTATATTTCTGAGATGACGTAGTATTTACAGTATTTACATTATTCGGACTATTGCCCTCATCTTTGTTACCATTTGTACGACGTTTAATAATAGATCATTCTATATGTCTATATTTCTGAGATGACGTAGTATTTGTTACATTATTCGGACTATTGCTTTCATCTTTGTTACCATTTGTACGACGTTTAATAATAGATCATTCTATTTGTCTATATTTCTGAGATGACGTAGTATTTACAGTATTATTCGGACTACGTATAAATAACATTACCATTTGTACGACGTTTAATAATAGATCATTCTGTGTCTATATTTCTGAGATGACGTAGTATTTACAGTATTTACATTATTCGGACTATTGTCTCATCTTATTCCTACATTGTACGACGTTTAATAATAGATCATTCTATGTGTCTATATTTCTGAGATGACGTAGTATTTACAGTATTTACATTATTCGGACTATTGTCCTCATCTTTGTTACCATTTGTACGACGTTTAATAATAGATCATTCTATGTGTCTATATTTCACAGAAGTTGGTATGTGTTACAGTATTTACATTATTGGCGGACTATTGTCCTCATCTTTACGGTACCATTTGTACGACGTTTAATAATAGATCCATTCTATGTGTCTATATTTCTGAGATGACGTAGTATTTACAGTATTTACATTATTCAGGACGTCATTGTCCTCATCAACATTGCCATTTGTACGACGTTTAATAATAGATCATTCTATGTGTCTGTTTCTGAGATGACGTAGTATTTACAGTATTTACATTATTCGGACTGTGTCCTCATCTTTGTTACCATTTGTACGACGTTTATGTGTATGAATCATTCTATGTGTCTATATTTCTGAGATGACGTAGTATTTGCAGTATTTACATTATTCGGACGTATTATTATAGTAACATTACCATTTGTACGACGTTTAATAATGAGTCATTCTATGTGTCTATATTTCTGAGATGACGTAGTATTTACAGTATTTACATTATTCGGACTATTGCTACTCTCTATCTTTGTTACCATTTGTACGACGTTTAATAATAGATCATTCTATTTGTCTATATTTCTGAGATGACGTAGTATTTACAGTGTTTACATTATTCGGACTATTGTCCTCATCTTTGTTACCATTTGTACGACGTTTAATAATAGATCATTCTATGTGTCTATATTTCTGAGATGACGTAGTATTTACAGTATTTACATTATTCGGACTATTGCCCTCATCTTTGTTACCATTTGTACGACGTTTAATAATAGATCATTCTATGTGTCTATATTTCTGAGATGACGTAGTATTTACAGTATTTACATTATTCGGACTATTGTCCTCATCTTTGTTGCCATTTGTACGACGTTTAATAATAGATCAATCTATTTGACTATATTTCCGAGATGAGGTTGTATTTACAATATTTACATTATTCGGACTATTGTCCTCATCTTGGTTGCCATTTGTACGACGTCTTGGGCGTTGTACGCTCCGGCCTTCTTCAGATGCTAGGAATTTTGAACCGAACCCTTTATTACAATCGCTGCGTAAAGCCTCGTTTGGAAGTCATGAGTTATCTCCCTCTAACCCTTCAACTTACTTGTTAACCAGTAGTGTAGCCTAAGAGTCAAGTCAGGAACTAACCAACGTCTATATCCACTGGGTCATGTGACCTTAAGGGCAACAAAGATGAGGACAATATCCGAATAATGTAAATACTGTAAATACTAGCTCGTCCCAGAAATATAGACAAATGCCAAATTAGTTGAAAGACTACAGAGAGGAAGATTATTATTATGACTGTTGTTGTTGTTGTTGTTGTTTATCTTACTCGATATCTTAAGATTTGTTTTCGATTTTCATAAGCTTTAAAGTTTACAAGGCAAAGTTGAATCTATTTTATTGAATCCCTGTGTTCTCATTGACCTTTTCGGATTAATACTAACAAAAAAGATGAAGCACTTGACGTTTTTCTAGTCATGTCGAAAGTATTTTGTCCGTTTGCATAGAAGTCCTGCTGTAAAGCACGTCACTCAATATGACAGAAAATTGCAAGCGACTGCAAAAATCACTTTTCAATCTTTTCATTTTTAATTTACGATTTCAAGGTTTTCGATTTTTTTGGTCAAATGAAATTGAACTCGGCGATTTTACCAACATTCTGATTTTACAATTTTACTTTTTCTAGTGAACTTTTAGATTTGTCTAATATATTCGGTTTGAATTTTGGATTTTTTCGTCGAAGAATATAATTTCTCCATTTCCAATAAAAAAAGAAAATTGACGAATGGAGGAAATTCTAAGATGATTCATTTAAGCATTTAAAAATAAACACCAATATCTTAATGTTTGTTAGAGTTTATATTAAAACATTTATGAACTGCATTAAACAGTTTTACCGTGCATACATCTTTTTGTTGTTATAAGCCTTTGTTTCTTCATTTTTTTATTCTTTTTGTCATATAGAAATCATCTATCACTGTCGACATTTGTGTTCCAACACTGATTTCCAGATAGTAAACACAGTCGACCTCGTTATCAAGTAAACAGAGAGACTGTGCTGCTGAGATGACGTAACACTTCTGCGGATGACAATATATATATATATATATATATATATATATATATATATATATATATAATCATACCTGTTTCGCTATATCACTGCTCATCAGTTCGGTTAGACATCCGATTACTTTTAGCCAGGATTGAGACCCAACCGAATTGACATTGACATCAGTCAATTCTACCTCTGAACTGTGGGCGCTCGGTAGAAGAAGGAAAACTTTTAGCGTGTGATATACCATGTAAGCATACGCCAGTAGCTAAGCGTGTTCTAATTCATTACTGAATGAACGATGCGTAGATGTTAGAGTAGCTACTGTTTTTCAAAGCTCGCCATTCTTCCGGAGTGCTCAATCAAAGTGTGAGAGCATAAATAGTCATATATATATATATATATATATATATATATGTGTGTGTGTGTGTGTGTGTGTGTGTGTGTGTGTGTGTGTGTGTGTGTGTGTGTGTAGAGTCAGAGAAGAATAAGTATCTGATGCACTATTGTTCGAAGGTGTAATTATACTTGTATCTGTTCATTTTCAGAATGACATTACTAAAGTAGAAGTTATAAAACTAGAGTTGAGTTTCGTTGGACCTAATAAGGCTACAAAGGGAAGTGACGATGTGATTATGTTAAGCCTAGCAACGTTACAAAACTTTTAAAACCAGAAAAAGAACACCATATTACAAAGTAGAACACTGTCATCATTCTAACATTATTGTAGCCTTCCTTATCCTGCATGTGACAGTTGCATGGGTGTCAAGCTCTCATTAAAAGTTATCAAAGCTCGAAACACAAGTAGATTTTGTGTATATATAGAATTTGTATATATATATATATATATATATAATAAAATAATAATAAAAATAATAAAAAATAATGTTCAAACAATTCGTTTCAAATTGTCGGTTGTTTATAACCAAGTTTCGTTAAAATTCATTAATTTCATTAATATATATATATATATATAGAGAGAGAGAGAGAGAGAGAGAGAGTGAGTGTGTGTGTGTGTGTGTGTGTGTGTGTGTAATAGTTGTTACAATGGTTTATAAATTCATAGTATCACTACATAAAAATGTTCGAGTTTCGAAGCTGCTTTGTGCGCTTCTCATCGGGTGACAAAGTTGGAATGAAAATTAAATGGTGAAAACGGTTTATTTGTGGTGATATGATGTTTAAGTGAAAGTGGGGTTGGGAGCTTCGGAAGCTCCCAACCCCATTCCAACTTTGTCACCCGATGAGAAGCGCGCAAAGCAGCTTCGAAACTCGAACATTTTTTGTGTAGTGATACTATGAATTTATAAACCATTGTAATAACTATTACAATATAACGCTCTACGTTGTATCGAGCACTCTTTATAAAAGTAAATGCATGAACAGCAGGTTAAAAAACTTTGTTACAATATATATATATATAATAAATTAAATTTCGATGTTCAAAACTGTTGAATGATCATTTCAACATGAAATCCCTAAGAGAGATTTTACATCTCATCGGCAACTACCACATTTCAAAATGAAATAAAAAAAGAAATAAAAAATTGAAAGTTAAGAATTTTCGTCACAAAAAAAAATCGATTAGTAATCAATGTCTTTTAGATTGAGTTGTAAGTGAAAAAATTTGAAAATTTGGCTTAGTCTAGCTTTACAGAGGGAAAGAAGTTAATGGATGAAATAGGAAGTGGTGTTTTGATTGAGGAGTGAGTTAAACAAAACAGAAAGAAAGAAGGAAGGGGTAAGAAGGAGAAGAAAAGAAAAGAAAAAAAGAAAAAATTCCATATTTTAGAGACGCTCGATACGTGTCAAACAAAACTAGCGTTTATAAATGGGTTAAAGTATTAGCAAAAAGATTTTTAGAAAAAACATATTTAGGGGAAAAAAGCTGATATATGATTTAATTAAATTTAATTAAGTTAATCTAATTAATGATAAATCTAGATTTAAATAAAGTAAAAATAAAAATAAAAATAAAAATAAAATTTAATTTTTTTTTTTAATTTCTAAAAATTACTTTAAAATTCTTATAAAAGTATATAAAATTAATGTTGTGAAAAAGATATATATACTTGCAGAAGAAATCGGGAGTTAAATTAGTAAAAGTATCCTTATTTTATAAAGGTAGATATTCAAAGGAGACAGGAAGAGAAGGGTAGAGGGGTTAAAATTACTATTTAAAAATTAAATTAATTTTTTAAAAACAATTTAATTTATATTTACTCTCTTAAAAACTAAAATTAGAATTTAAAATTTAAATGTTAACAAATTTTGCTCTATGGCGGCACTTACTAATGAATTCCTTTCTAAAATTCAGGAGTAGGTGCTGGTATGGGTACTTTAATATTAGAATCTTTTCTTGCAGATACAGATCGCACCTATCACGAAAATTTCTCGGAATTCGGGCTGAACCTATCAGTCTCCAGCTAATTACAGGGACCCGCCCTTCTTCCTTCATTTTTCAGAATCTCCGTGAAAGGGCTGTCTGGTATTTTTGACCTGGGTTCGAAAAAGAATACCTGTGATTGTAATATCTCTGCTTAAAAGGTCCTACGGACATACCAATATAGGTCCGGTAATTATTCTTGTTGTTGGATGGTGAAATGTGAGCTTCATAAATTACCTGTGTGGATTTCATTGAGCTCTCCACCTGTATCATTAATATATAAAATAATAATAATAATAATAATTAAGATCGGGTCTTTAGATTTACCATCCTATTTTTCCTTTTGGATTAAAGTTATTTTAAATATATATATATATATATATATATATATATATATATATATATATATATTGAATTATTTTGGTACCAGTCCACTATAGCTTAGAAATAAAATCCAAGATAGGGCAAATATTTGCTTTCAATTAATCAATTAACACTTCTTAAAGAAAAACTCAGAATTAAACAAAAGTTTCAATAGAAATTCAATTCAATTATAGCTGTACTAGTAGTTTAGAATATTACATAAAAGACGCCAGAAACCTAAATAACAACTTACAAAATAACATCATTAACAAGGAATGTAACTGTAGGGATAAAAACAAATGCCCACTTAATGGATTTTGTAAAACAGAAGGTGTTATTTACAAAGCAGAGGTGCATGATACAGATGGACAAAGAAAAACATTTTTGGGGTCTACTATAGAATGTTTTAAAATCAGATGGAATAATCATAAATTTATATTTAAACTGGGAAACCTCAAATATTATACCAACATAGCTGCCCTCGTGTGGAAATTAAAACTGAAATATGGAAAAGGCACTGATATTGGCGTATAGTAAAAATAGCCAAATCAAACAATGGTATCAACGTATGCAGATTGTGAAATTGGCTATTATGTTGTTCCCAGAAAGAAAAATAAAACATTACTGAATGAAAGATCCGAAATTATGTCCATATGTGATCACACCCATAAATACTTACTAGGATCAAACAAAAATGGGTGAAATTCTTCTAAGATTCTTAAATAACTCCTCCTTAGTTTTTAAAATTTGTTGGTTGTTTGAAAATTCCGGTCGCGGAGTCGTAGCAAATCTCTGTTCGTGAAAAACGGTCAAATCAGTTCTTGTAAATCGCCTGAAGATACCGAGAAGCTGAAACCTAGATTGCGGAAATAACTCATTTCCAAATGAAAAATATTCAAAAATTCTATAATATAAATGTATTGAACACTTTTTGATATAACTGTGTAACTATGTACCGGTCTAAGTTAATTATGACCAAAAACTTATTATATATATATATATACTGTCATCCGCAGACAGATCTGTTACGCTGTATCACAGCTCATCAGTACGGTTAGACTCCGATTGCCTTTTAACCCATGATTGAAACCCGACCGAATTGGCGTCAGTCGGCGATTCTACCTCTGGGCTATGGGCGTTCGGTGGAAGAAGGTAGACTTTTTAGCGCATATATTATCATTATACGCGCCCAATAGCCAGAGTGCTCTAATTCATTTTACTGAATGAGCAATGCGTACACGCCAGAGTAGCTACTGTTTTTCAAAGTCTACCATTCTTCCAGAGTGCTCAATCAGGGTTTGAGAGCGTAAATATTATACATATATATATATAAAACTCTATCTCTGGCTTCTGACGGAATTTCTAAGCATGACTTCCATAAGGCAAGCGGATGCGATGGAATTCCAGTGTCCGTCCTAAAAAAATGTTTCCCTCAGCTAGCTCCGGTCCTCTCCAAAATCTATAACTATTACCTCAATTCTTCTTGTTTTCCTGCGTGTTGGAAAACTTTCTCTACAGTTTCTGTTTTTAAGAATCTGGGGAGCCCTCTGACCCCTCTAATTATTGCTCTATTAGCCTCTTACCTCTTTTAGGCAAAGGTAATCGAGGCTATTATCAATGTTGAAATAGCATCTCACATCTCATAACCTTCTCTTGGTCAAACAAGATGGTTTCGCCGGGTCTATCGCTGATGTGCTAATGATCATCACTATATATATATACCAGGCTTTTGATAAGAACGCCGAAGCTCGAGCTGTTACTCTTGATATCTCGAAAGCATTTAACAGGGTTTAGCAAGGTGACCTTCTGTACAAGCCCCAGAGTTACGTATTTCTGGACGATTGCTTGATTTAATCCAATCGTTTTTATCTAGTAGCGAAATGAAGGTTTTGAACGGGCAAGCTTCCAGGTCCTTTCTACGAACGCAGGCGTCTCTCAAGGCTCTATCCTTGGTCCTACGCTTTTTCTGATCTTCATCAATGATCTTCCTGTTGTGATCAGTTCTCAAGTAGGTATCTATGCAAATGACACCACCATTTACTCACGTCTGAATAGTAAATCTGCCAAGGGTGACAAAGTAAACCTGGTTGCTTCCCTTCAAAAGAACTTCCAATCTGTGATTGAATGGAGGTAAGGAAATGGTTCGTAAATTTGAATGCCTCCAAAACGGAGCTGCTCTCTTTTAACCAATATAGAGAAACTTTTCTGCTTACCATCAGAATGGATGACGTTAGTGTCTTAGAGAACAACTCACTGCGTCTCCTTAGTGTTATTTTTTTCAATCTCAAATGGAATGATTATATCGAATATATAACTGTATCTATTACGAGGAAGTTTGGGTTACTGTGTCGAGCCAGGAAGTTTTTATCGTCAGAATCCATTTTGCACATTTATAATCTACCATTTGTCCTTGCATTGAATACTGTTGCCATATCTCGTCGGGTTCTCCTGCTATTCATGCTATACATGCTAATCATCTTAAAGTTTTCGGCAAAACTCAAAGGAGGATTTGCAATATAATTCGTCTTGACCTGGCAGCCCGACTTCAGCCAATTTCTCACCGATATAATTTGGCTCCCCTCTATCTTTTCTATAAGTATTTTCATGGTAAATACTCTGACGAGCTTTTTCCCTGGTACCCTGACCACATGTATTTACGCGTGCTACTTGATTGGCATCTAGGTCCCACCCTTTTACTGTCGAAATAGTTAGTTGTAACCTCCACTTTTACTCCAACAGTTTCTTCTACTTCCATATGTTATTTTCAATCTCCAAAAGTTTAAATGCCACGTCAGTTATCATCTTCTATCTCTTTCATTACCATCCATCACATATCCTTTCTTCGACATCCCCTGTATCTTGATTTTCTCTCACTGTAATCCCCCCTACGCATCAGTGGCATCAGTGGCGGTCCTGCCTTCCATGATTATAAAAAAAAAGAAAAAATTAAGTATGAACTCATTCCATAATTAATGAATTATCAGACAAACTTTACAATTTTCTCATGTGCCCCCCTTGTCGACTACTATATTTAGTATAGCTTATTGTAAGCCCTTAAATAAGGAACTAAATTTTCAATACACTGTTAGCCTTGGTTATTATCGCTTTCCGGTCGATACCCTAACCATTTAAAGAAGTTACTTTCTACCTGGAGTGGACTAGAAAAATGACTTTATCTTTTAAACCTTTTCTGCGAGGATGATAAACTTGAAGCAAAAATCAACTCTGTCAGTCGCAATGTCAATTTCCCTCTAACACCTCGGAGGCCGGGGTTGTCATGCATGTCAACTTTCCTTCCTTCTTCTCAAGGTCCCCACCGGTTATCTCCAAAATCTGTCTACTTTTGTCCAAGATATGTTTTTATAGACTTTTGACACAAGATATTTTGCCATGGTCGCTTAGCCTTCTGTCCTTGAATATGATGGTTGTTTCCTGTTATCAAATCAGAAATCCTCGTCAAATTACTAAACATTTTTTGATTCTTAATTTTGACATTTCAAAAATATTACAAAATAAAATCACACAGGGTCGAAAGTTGGGGATAAATTGTCGTCAACAGCGCCCGTCATATTTACTGACCCAGTTCTTGTTCGTTGTTCTCTTTACAACATCGCATTTGTTTTGAGTCTTTCATGCAACAATCACCAAAATTTCACATTCACTCTCTCCGAAATTTATAACTAAATCGATGTGAGAAAGGGGATAAAAACCAATTTTATGCTTCTCAATTGAAAAGAAAAATCCCCCGATGATCGAAATGGAACAATATATATTTACAAAAATGTTAGTATTGTCTCTCACTACAATTTGATATGATAGGAAAAATATCAGTTAATCGATCAACAAAAATGTCGGGAAAATATAGAGAAAATAAAACTAGATATTGCCCCATAGGCGAAAAATTTTACCTTCTTCCATTTCATAAAGAGGGGCTTACGGCCATATCACGTTGAATACACCGGTTCTTGTTCGACCACCGAAGTTAAGCAACGTTGAGCCTGGTCAGTACTTGGATGGGTGACCGCTTGGGAATACCAGGTGCTGTGAGCGTTTAGTGGCGGATGTGCGTGCTTATGGTCATATCACGTTGAATACGCCGGCTCTCGCTCGATTACCAAAGTTAAGCAACGTTGAGCCTGGTCAGTACTTAGATGGGTGACCGCTTGGGAATACCAGGTGCTGTAAGCGTTTAGTGACGGATGTGCGTTGTGGTGCAGTGGATATCGGCTCGGAAGGAGAAATCGGTGAGCCGAGTTCGAATTCCAGTTGAATACCCTGCATTCATTTAAGCACTGGTACCCTTGGAAAAGGTATTAATCCGTCCCTCCTCTCTAGTTATGGGCTAAATAACAGGGACGGGCTTGGGGACCCTGCCCTTAAAAACAAATCCCAATGAATCTTGAAACCCGAAAAGAAAAAATGTCTTACTAGACACAAAACTTACAAAAACAATAAATTGTTGAAAGAAAAAGGTATTACTAGCAATAAATAAATAAATTTTAGTTGGCAATAAATGACCCGTCGAGGTGTTGATATGCCATAAAAACAAAACAACCAACAATCATAAAGAGGGAAGAGGTAAGTAAGAATTGAAAAGGTGATAAAAATCAGAAAGACAAATTCCCTAAGATAAGGAAAAAAATGATTCTATCTTAATTTGGGTTGCAAAGACTTTCTCAGAAGTACAAAATCCTAACTGGTTAATTCAAGTTAGAGCCTCTCACACAGCTCACTTGTGTCACATTCACTCACCTTTCACTTAAGCAGAGTCCATTATCATAGAAAAAGGGGAGATCCCACAGCAACATGAAACCAGGAACAAGCGTGGAAAACTTGTCAGCAGAGACAAAAATCTTGGCCAAATATATGGCTCTAGGCAAATCGTCGAAGCATTTCAGCACAGACCGAAATACTAGCTAAAGGCATGGAATCAGGTAGAAACATCGAGAAACCGACAAAAGAGACAAAAATCTTGGAGAAAGATATGACTTTACGCATGAGTGTCAAAACTATCTCAGCACAGACAGAAATACTGGCCAAATGCATGGTACCATGTAGAAACGTGGAAAACTTGTCAGCGGGGACTGACATCGTGGAGAAAAATATAGCTCCAGGCAAAACCCAGAAGCCTTCTCAGCCCAGACAGAAATACTGTCCTAGGGAATATATCCAGGTATAAGCGTGGGGGACTTGTAAGCAAAACCACAAATCTTGGCCAAAGGTATGGCTCCAGGCCAAAGTGTGGAAACTATTTCAGCACAGACCAAAATGCTGGCCAAAGGCATGGAACCAGGTAAAAGTGTGGAGAACTTGTCAGCAGTGACAGAAATAGTTGAAAGAAATATGGCTACAGGCGAAAGCGTGGAAACCTTCTCGGCACAAACTGAAATACAGGCCTAAGGCATAGAACCAGGTATAAGCGTGGGGAGAATCTTGTCAGCAGAGACGGAGAAAGGTATGGCTACAGGCAAAAACCTGAAAACCTTCTCAGCACAGACGGATATTGCCTATGTCATAGAACCGGGTATAAGCGTGGAGAACTTGTCAGCAGAGACGGAAATCTTGGGCAAAGATATGGCTCCAGTCATAAGCGTAGAAACCATCTCAGTACAGACTGAAATACTGACCAAGGTCATTGAAGCATGTAGAAGCGTGGAGAACTTGTCAACAAAGAAAGAATCTGAGAGAGAGATATGGCTCCAGGCGAACGCGTGGAAACAATCTCAGGAGAAACCGAAATACTGGCATGGAACCAGGTAGAATTGTATAAAACTTGTCAGCAGAGATAGAAATTTTGGAGAAAAATATAGCTCCTTTCATAAGCGTGAAAATCAGCTACTCACAGGCCGAAATACTGCCCAAAACCATGAAAGCAGGTAGAAGCCTGAAGAACTTTTTTGCAGAAGCAGACATCTTGGGGAAAGATATGGCTCCAGGTAAAATCGTGGAAATCTCAGCACAGTTATACTGGCCTAAGATATAGAACCAGGTATAAGCGTAGAAAACATCTCAGCACAGACCGAAATAATGGCTAAAGTCATGGAACCAGGTAGAAGATTGGAGAACTTGTCAGCACAGACAGTAATCTTGAAGAAAGATATGGCTCAAGGCAAAAATGTGGAAACCTTCTCAACACGGACAGAAATACTAACCTAAAGCATATAACCATGAATAAGAGTGGGGAACTTGACAGCAGAGACAGAAATCCTGTCCGAAGATATGGCTCCAAACATAAGCGTGCAGAACATCTCAGCACAGACTGAAATACTGGCCAAAGATGAGAACTTGTCAGCAGAGACAGCGATCTTGGAGAAAGAAATGGCTCTAGGCAAAAGTTCTCAGCCCATACAGAAATACAGGCCTAAAGCATAGAACCAGGTATAAGCTTTGAGAAATTGTCAGCAGAGACAGAAACCTTGGCCAAAATATAGCTCCAGGCATAAGCGTGGAAACCTTTTCAGCATAGACAGAAATACTTGCCCAAGCATGGAACCAGGTACAAGCGTGGAGAATTTGTCAGCAGAGACAGAAATCTTGGCAATAGATATGACTCCAGGCAAAAGCGTAGAAACAGAAATAATGGCCAATAGCATAGAACCAGGTTTAAGCTTGGGGATCTTGTCAGCAGAGACAGAATCTTGGAAAAATATATGGCTCCAGACAAAACGTGAAAACCTGTTCAGCATAGACATAAATACTGGCCTAATGCATAGAACCAGGTATATTTGTCGGGAACTTCTCAGCAGAGACAGAAAGTTTAGCCAAAAATACAGGCAAAAACGTCGAAACTATCTCCGCACAGACTAAAATACTAGCATGGAACCAGGTTGAAACGCAGAAAACTTGTCAGCAGAGACAGAAATCTTGGAGAAAAATATGGCTTCAAGCAAAAGCATGGAAACTTTCCCAGCACAGACAAAAATACTGGCCTAAGGTACAAGCGTTGAGAACTTGTCAGTAGAGACAGAAATATTGGCTAAATATATAGCTCCAGGCATAAGCGGGAAAACTTATCTACTCACAGACCGAAATACAGGCCAAAGTCATGGAACCTGGTAGAGGCGTGAAGAACGTTTTCGCAGAGAGGGAAATCTTAAAGAAAGATATGGCTCCAGGCAAATGCGTAGAAACTTTCTCGTCACAGACAAAAATACTGGCCTAATGCATAGAACTAGGTATAAGAGTGGTGAACTAGTCAGCAGAAACAGAAATCTTGAAAAGAGATATGGGACCAGGCCTAAGCATGGAAACTATTTCAGCACAGACCGAAATACCTGGTTCCAACGGCATGGAACCAGGTAAAAGCGCAGAAAACGTATCAGCAGAGAAAGAAATCTTAGAGAGAGAGATAGTAAACATTCTCAGCACAGATTAAAAGTATTTTAATCTGTCTTAGACATAAAACCGGGTACGAGCGTGGGAAATCTTGGCCAAAAATATGGCTCCAGGTATAGACGTTGGAGCCATCTCAGTACAGACCGAAATACTTGCCAAAGTTATGGAACCAGGTATAAGCGTGGATAACTTGAGCAGAGACAGAATTCTTGAGGAAGCATATGGCTCCAATCAAATGCGTGGAAACCTTCTCAGCACAGACAGAAATATTGACCTTATGCATAGAACCAGGTATAATTGTGGAGAACCTGTCAGCAGAAACAGGAATTTTGGCCAGACATATGAATCCAGGCATAAGCATGGAAGCCATCTCAGCAGAGACCGAAATACTGGCCAAAGGCATAGAACCAGGTAGAAACGTGGAGTTCTTGTCTGCAGAGACAGAAATATTAGAGAAAGGTATGGCTCCAGGCAGCTTCGTGGATACCTACTCAGCACAGGCAGAAATACTGGCCTAAGGCATAGAACCAGGTAACTTATCAGCAGAGACAGAAACCTTGACCAAAGATATGGCACCAGTCATCAGCGTGGAAATTATTTCAGCACACGCCGAAATACTGGCCAAAGACATGGGACCAGGTACAAGCGCGGAGAACTTGTCAGCAGAAGCAGAAACTTGGAAAACAATATGGCTCTAGGCAAAGACGTAGAAACCTTCTCAGCACATTAGAAATAATGGCCAAAAGCATAGAACCAGGTTTAAGCATGGAGAACTTGTCAGCTGAAACAGAATCTTGAAAATAGATTTGGCTCCAGGCAAAACGTTGAAACCTTTTCAGCATAGACAGAAATGCTGGCCTAATGCATAGAACCAGGTATCGGTTACTTGTCAGCAGAGACAGAAATCTTGCCCAAAATATGGCTCCAGGCAAAAACGTCGAAACTATCTCTGCACAGACCGAAACATTGTCATGGAACCAGGTAGAAACGCAGAAAACTTGTCAGCAAAGACAGAAATCTTGGAGAAAAATTTGGCTTCATGCAAAAGCGTGGAAACCTTCCCAGCACAGACAGAAATACTGGCCCAAGGCATAGAACTAGGTATAAACGTAGAGAACTTGTCAGCAGAGACAGAAATATTGGCCAAAGATATCGCTCCGGGCATAAGGGTAAAAACTCACAGACCGAAATACTGGCCAAAGTCATGGAATCAGGTAGATTCGTGAAGAACTTTTTAGCAGAGACAGAAATATTGGCCAGTCAAATGCGTAGAAACCTTCTCGTCACAGACAGAAATACTGGCCTAATGCATAGAAATAGGTATAAGCGCGGGGAGAACTTGTCATCAGAACAGAATTATGGAGAAAGTTATGGCTCCAGGCAAAATCGGGCAAACCTTCTCAGTACAAACAGGAATACTGGCCTAAGGCATAAAACCAAGTACAAGCGCTGGAAACTTGTCGGAAGAGACAGAAATCTTGGCCAAAGATCCTGGCAGAAGCGTGGAAACCATCTCAGCACAAACCGTAATACTGGCCAAATGCATGGAACCAGGTAGAAGCGTGGAGAATTTGTCAGTAGGGACATAACTTTTGGCCAAATACATGGCACCAGGCAAAATCCTGGAAAAGTTCTCAGCATTGAAATACTAGCCAAATTCATGGATCTTGGTAGACGAATCGAGAACTTGTCAGCAGCGACAGAAATATTGACCAAAGATATGGCACCAGGCAAAAGCGTGGAGATCTTATCAGCATAGACAGAAATCTTGGCCAAACTTAGAGCAGTAGATGCAAAAGTGAAAGCTTATCATCATAGGCGGAAATCTAGTCCAAGGTTATGACACCAGCTACAAGCGTGGAGAATTTGTTAGCAGAGAGAGAAATACTGTCCAAGATTATGGGATCATTTACTCGAGTTTAGAACGTGTCAGTAATGACAAAAACACAGCCGAGGTCATGGTACCAGGTATATGTGTGTAAACGTTGTCAGGATAGACAAAAATCATGTTAAAACGGTGGAGATCTTGTCAGAAGAGATACTATTTAGGCAAAATCATGACCAAAAGTACAAGCATGGAGATCTTATCAGCACAGGCAGACAATCTAACCAAAGCATGGCACTAGATATAAGTGTGGAGATATAAGTGTGGAGATATTGTCAGCACAGACAGTAACTCTGTCTAACGTCATAGAACCAGTTACAGACGTGGATAACTTGTCAACATGGAGAAAATTCCTGGCAAATGTTTTGGCACTAGGTACAAGCGTAAAGACATTATCATCATAGACTAAAATCCTGACCATAATTAAAAGCAGGGAGATCTTATGAGCACAAACAGAAATCCTGGCCTAATTTATGGATATAGCTACAAACTTGGAGACCTTTTCAGCGCCGAAAGAAAATCTGGCCGAAATCATAGCAACAGGTGCAAGCGTGGAGGTCTTGTCAACACAGACGGTAATCCTATCCAGTGTTAGGTAGCGGGTACAAACGTGGAAATCTAAGCGGCATAGTCAGAAATCTAGTCCGAGGTCATGGTACCAGGTACAAGCGTTGAGAACCTGTTAGCATAAAGAGAAATATCGGCCAAAGTCGTGGCACCAGGTACAAGCACAGAGATCTTGTCAGCGGGGAGATACATGTCAGCGGGGAGATACATGTCAGCGGGCAGATACATGTCAGCGGGGAGATACATACTGTCTAAAGTCATGGGATCAGTTACACGCGTGTAGAACATGTCAGCATAGACAGAAAATCTGACAGAAATTATGTCACCAGGTACAAGCGTAAAAAACTTGTCAGCAGAGACGGAAGTCCTAGTTGAATTATTGGCACCAGGTATAAGCGTGGAGAACTTGTCAGTATAGATAGATATCATGGCCAAAAGTAGAAGCATGGAGATCTTGTCAGCACAAAAAGAAAATCTAACGAAACTCGTGCCACCTGTTACAATCTTAGACAACCATCCTGGTCAAAGTCATAGTATCAAGGACAAACGCGGAGACCTTGTCAGCAAAGACTGAAATATTGTCCAAAGGCATAACACCAAGTACAAGCATGAAGACCTTATCAGCAGAGAGAAGTTTTGGCTGGTCATAGTACCAGGCGTGGAGAACTTGTCAGCATATAGAGGAATACTGGCCAAATTCATGCGTGGACACCTTGTCCGCATAAACAAAAATTCTGGCCACAAGTAAAACCATGGAGAACTTATCAACACAAACACAAATCCTGGTCTAATTCATGGCAACACGTACAAGCGAGGATAACTTATCAGCACGGAAAGAAATTCTGGACAAATTCATGTCACTAGGTACAAGCGTGGAGACCTTGTCGGCGCGGAAAGAAATCCTGGTCAAAGTTATAGCATCAAAGACAAACGTCGAGCCCACGTCAGCATAGGCTGAAATTCTGGCCGAAGGCATAGGTTCAAGGTACAAGCGTGAAGACGGTATCAACAGAGACAAAAATTTTGGCCGAAGTCATGGAACCAGATACAAGCGTAGAGAGGCAAATATCCAGACCAAATTCATGACATCACTTACAAGCGTTGGAACCTTGTCAACGTTAACAGGAATCCTGGTAAAATTAACGGTACCAGGTACGATTGTGACGATCTTATCAGCATAGACAGCTATCCTGGTCAAAATTGTAGCACCAAGTACAATCGTGAGGACCTTGTCAACATAGACTAAAATTTTGGTCAAAAACATAGCATCAGTTACAAGTATGAAGAGCGTGCCAGCGCAGACAGACATTTTGGGTGAATTCATGGCACCAGACACAAGCGTTGCGATCTTGTCAGCTGATACAATCTTGACCAATATCTTCGCACCACTTACAACAGTGGAAACCTTGTCAGCATAAACAGATATCTTGGCTGATGTCATAGTGCGGGAAATCCGTATCAGTAGAGAGATCGGGAAAACTCTATCAGCAGAAATTTTGGAAGAAGTCATGGCACTATGTCTAAACGTGGAGACCTTGCCAGCATAGACAGAATCATGGCCAACGTATTGGCAACAGGTACAAACGTGGAGATCTTGTCAACACCGAAAGTAATCCTGGCCAAAGACATGACACCAGCTATAAGTGGGGAGACCATATCAGCAGAGATAGAAATCCTGGCCAAAGTTATGGCACCTGGTAAAAACTTAGAGACCTTGTCAGTATAGAAATTAATTTGAGTCAAATTTAGGGCACCAGTCACAAAACATTGAGACCTTGTCAGCATAGACAGATAATCTGGCCATGTTATGGCAACAGATAATATAATATCGCGCATAACCAAACCTGTTTTCAGTTTGTGAAAGAAATGTTCCATTGCTGTCTCGGACTCCATGAACGAGTAGTTCTGAACAACATGAGAGGTTTTCGACCTTATCCCATTCTTTTACAGCTCCAGGGGTTATATTGAAGAGGTTATATTGAGTCCACGAGCGAATTGTGGCTTGAAACGCACTGCACACCACACGCGGCAAACTCCAAGATACAATGGTCCATCCTATTGAATATCTTCGACTGATCAAAATTTACCAACTTAGCTGAATCTCTGCTATTTTGTGCCATAAACGTATGTTATCTTCAATACTAATACCTTTCATAGCACAAGTCTCTTAGATTATCCAACACAGTCTACTTATGGTAAGATCATTACCCAAACCTTTAACTTTACAGTAAACAAATCTAAGGGCCAAAAATTACTGATGCCATCCAAACCATGTTTATTCTTGCATAATAACTTCACTACACCCTGGTATAGCGTGGTGGGTGGATATTCTCCTGCTTCATCCAGTTGTTGAAGATCAGTGTCAGCACGCTGTACAAAATTATGCAACAGCCTTAAGGAACGTTTCTGGACTCAGGTGAAAGTTATTCGGTAGTGTCAAATCTATGCATGTTGTTGGGAATTGAAGGAAAAACACAGAGTTGCTAAAATGTTACATTGGTCCACCTCTAGTTATGGTATTGCACTAGCAAAATATTGTCTTTTGTTCGAAGAGTTTCTTTTTTATCATTCTTATATTTTCTTAGGAGAGTTGTTTTTAATCAGTCTTCAGCTGTAAGCAATAAAATGTCCTATATGGAAAAGGCCCTAACCCCAAAACTCGGTAGTAATGTAGTCACCTGGTTTTTAGTAGACTTGACAATGTTGTTGGCTTCTTTTCTTTTTCTTTTTTTTTTTTTAATTAACCATAAAAGCAGAAGCAATTTTCTTTTCTAGTCAAGCAAATCTACCAGCCACCCGTTCTCATGAGTTTGGTGAGTGTACTGTCTAGTCTTTTGTAGCAATTCTGGGACATCGATTAATCGAGGGTGAGGGAGATTCCGCGTATTTTGTTGTTTTCTTTGCCATTTGTTGCTTTTTGATCTGATCTTTGAGGTTTGTGTTCTTTTTATCCTTTTTTGTTTAGTTCTGATTTTTTTTTTTATCTTTTTTTTTTCTAATTTTTCTTTCTTTTCTGTTTTATCTTTGGGGATTCTAAATAAATCTTTTTATGACTTTGCCGACATCCATGTCAGCCATTATTACTTTTATTTTATTTATCTATTTTTTATTTTATTTTTTTTTTTTTCAAACAAAAAATTCCCTAATCTTATGCAATTTGCTCTGCTCATCAATCCGGATGAAATATTTTTGTTATATTTGTTCTAAAAAGATGATTTTGTTTACCCTATATAATAAGTGGGAAAATGTCTTTTCTACACAAAAACAAGTCACGGTAAATTATTTATTTTGCTTTCTGTTAGTTCTCAAACTATGGTTATTCTTTTCCTTTCCTTCTTTTATTCCAGAAGGGCGAGGAAATAACGTTCGGCACAAGGACAACACGAAGAATTATTTATTTCCTCTTCTAATTACTGCACATTAGCACTCACGATACATAGACTTCCTTATCATAAAAAAAATTATAAATTCTTATTATATGTCCACTTTATAATTAAGAAAGATTTCTAGCTAAAATGTATAAGTGGTTAAAATATAAAGAATGGCTGTAAGTGTTGTAAATAGTAAATAAGATAATATTTTCATATTGATATCAAGATCAATTCGGAATAAAATTAATAATAAGGACTGAAGCCTCATCAGTCTCGTTGCTACATCGTCGGCTTTTGATACAAACAAATGCTATAAGAGTTCATGTGAAAACAAAAAGTTTTTTTTGAATACCCACCACTTTCACTTTCCTAAAATACGGTTTTGAATCAGTAGTACCTCCACTAATTCGCTGAAAAACAGCATAATATGAAGCAAAAGAGCCTCAAACTTAGTAAAAACCTTGAGTTTCTATTAAAATGTTTATTATTAAGAGGAAAGATCAAAGTACTTTTTAAATATTTTTTTAAATTTTTTTATTTTTTCGAAATTTTAGTAAAATTCGAAATTTTAGTTAAAAATCTTGTTTGTTTTTCGTCAGCCGGAAACCAAACTGTTACCAGTTCAGGTTGGATAATGTAATATTATGTAACTCAGATTTTTTCCCGGTGAAAAACAAATTAATTTGGAAATTCTTGCAAAACTCAAATAAGTGTCGTATTTAAAGAAACTTTCAAAATTTATTCACAAATGAATTAAAATATTTTTAAAGCTATTATTTTTAGAAAATCTTGTTAAAAATATTTTTTACATCTGTTACCCACCTCCTTCCACGCAAATTCATGAAATTTTAAGAAATTAAATTTTGTTTCGAATTTTTTTATTAGTTAAAAATGCCAGACTCTTTGGAAAAAGTAAATCATTTAATGTTTTTTTTTCTTTTTTTAAACAGTTGGCCTCTTTTCCGAAAATCTGCTCCGAATAATAAAATAAAAAAACAATAAAACTATGACATTATTTAATTAGGTAAGCTTTCAATTGCTTTTAAAAATATATAGATATTAAGGACATTATAGTCTGAAGAAAAGATTTCGATGAATAATCAATTTTTAAAAAAATATTTTTCATTTTTAATTATAATAATTTATAAAATTTGAAAATGTTTTTAAAAATCTAAAAAGCCTTGTTATTAAGTTGTTACGTGGAAACTATATTTACTAATCGAAAATTGAAAACTTTAATGCAAATCATCGAACCAATAGATTTTTTTAAAATAATTTTAAATTTTTTCTTTGCATAGATAGCAATTTGGTTAAGCATGGTATTTTTAAAAGGTCACGTGTTTCACGGTTTCTTCCACTTACAGGAAAAAATTGGGAGTTATGTCAATTCTGGTTAACCATACTTAGCTGTCATTTGCCTTCTGGCTGTCATCCATCATTCGCACCTTGCTCAGTTCGCACCTCGGGGATTAAGAACTACTTTTATTCTTAATTTCATTCTATAAACAAGTGATATTTGCGTGGGTCAGATTAATTTAACTTTAAATTTGCAAATTTTCCAAAAGTAACGTGTCACAGATGCATAATTTAGTTTTGCCAGATTTATAAAAATCCGATAATTAACTTTTGTTTACAAATGTGTCGATCGCTCAAAAATACCCGAATAAGTGGGGAAAAATTTTATATTGAAAAATTTTAGATTCCAATCAATATAATTTCTGTTTAAAATGCACCAGCGTATTTTGCTTACTTGAAATAGTAAATTTAATCATTTAGTTTCCAATTAAAACTAAGATGAAGGTTTCAGGAAAACTTTTTATTTTTAAAAATTCAATTTAAAAGTTAGGTATTGAAAATGGGTGAAAATACCTCGAACAAATCATTACTTTTTACATGTTTTTAAGTTAATCTTACAATCCGTTTGGTAGCATCTAGTAAGGACTGAACTCACGACTCTCTAATGAATAGAGATACAGAGTTACGATGACAATAGGGTGTTATTACATCATCAACCGTTTTACAACATATTTGATTAAGGAATTAAAGTCTTTACCAGATGAGCAATACAACTCTGAGATTTTTTTTATTTTTTTTAAATTTTAATTCTTTTCAAGAATCAAGAACACATGAAATGACAGTAATCATTCAATGGCGGATAGTCGATGACTCTCTTCTGTGTCCCTAAAACAATATTGAGGTGTGGTGGGTGGAATATTAACCGTATTGAATAGTCTTTTTTTAATCTGAATCTAATTGAACTTCTTTTGATGAGCAACCGATGCACAAGTGCCGTAACTCCATTTCACAATAGAATCTGATATAAGGGAGATGACTCAATGAATTTGGCTAAAAAAATTTAAAAATCTAAAAGAAAAAGTGAATATTTTATTAAAGCTTTTCTGCTACATTTGTTATTAGTATTTTTGCCTGAGAAAGTAACAGGGGAGTTAAATATTTTATCATTAATATTATTTATTTAAAAAAAAACAATAAAAGTAAATATTGTAGAATGAATTTTTTGTTATTAAAACATGAATATGGTACAAAGTCATAGTGGCATTAGTAATTAGTCAGAGACACTATTAAATTAGTAAATAAACTACCAATAATTGTATCAAAATTAAAAACTACATGTTATTTACATTTTTACAAAAAAAAGGTTTTTTTAGGAAATGGTGTGTATAATTTGATTTTCGTAGTTGTATCTTGTCATAACAACAGACTTGAAATATATTTATAGAAATGACTACGTCTCTGATATTGAGAAAGTTAATACAAGAGAAAAGGAAAGTGCAAACATATTGACTTTAAGAGGCAGGCATGTTTCAGTTGTTGGTGAGTCATTTGATCTCTTATTTTTCCCTTTGAGTAAAGAGAGTCACGTACCATAAGCTTACATAGACAAGCTGGAATAATTGTATTGACTGACCATGACCTGTTGCAAAATGTCATATTTATCTTTTAGATGATACAAATTGGAAGGTTTTTTGAATTTACTCAAACCTATAGTAATTGGTTAAAATTTCTCTTTTTACCCCTTGTCATGTGCTTTCAACTGTGTCCACAAATTTCTCATATTATTTTAGATTTTACTTTCATCAGAATTTTCCCCGGATCCCGCAACCTTAAGATATATTCATTGATCTTCTATTTGCATGACTTTTTAATATATATAGATGAATTCTTTTTCCCTCAAGGTCTTTTAATTATCAAAGTTTAAATATTACAACAGATTTTTTCTCAACTCTGAATCATATTTGGACCTGATCACAAGTTTATGAATATTTAAAGAAAATAAGCCGGAAATTATTCTTACAATCAATCTTACCATCAGCTTGATGATTATGACATCAGAAAAATATTTTCTTCTTATTAAAATTAAATAGCGCTGTTTTTGTGAATAAATATATTTGACAGAATATAAAATATGCTTTTGTTTTCAACAATCAAAAATACTGTCATTAAATTCAATATGCTTATATATGACTCCTTTCCAGTAAGTACGATTAAATATACTTTCATAGACGGAAATGCAACGGGTAAATTCGTCTGTAGGCATCAAATATGGTAATGAGCATGAAACATCAATTGAAACCAATTCATTTAAATCTCAAATTAGAAACCTTATTTGACAAGTAGAACTCACTTATTGTCATGTAGGTACTTCCACTCATTTTCGATAACTAACTTTTAGATTGAATTTTTGAAAATAACATTTTTCTTGGGACTTTTATTTCAGTTTTAATTGAAAGCTAAATGATTAGATTTACTATTTCCAGTAAGCAAAATACTCTGGTTTATTTCAAACAGAAATTATATTGATTGGAATCTAACATTTGTCAATTAATTATTAAACTTTCAACTTTTCGGCCATTTTTGAGTGATTGACACATTTGTAAACAAAAGATAATTCTCGATTTTAAAAATCTTTCAAAAATAAAATATACATCTGTGAAAATATATATTGATATAATTTTGAAAAATATAATTTTGAAAAATTAGCAAACTTAATGTTAAATTAATCTGATTACACAAATATTACTTATTTATAGCTCATGCTATAAATAAGTATAAATTTAGAATAAAACTATTTCTTCAACACAAAATTGAACATTCTAACCTTTCCACCATATTTGAAATATGTTGACAGATTGGCAAATATAATACTAGCCGTATAGACCGGCATTGCTCGGGTGTAGTGAAAGCTTTAAAACTAATCCATGGTCCTGGAGCTCAGACTCAGCCTAAAGAATATTTGTGTGAAGTTTGGTGAGAATCTGATGAAATTTTTTTGTATAAAGGACATACAGACAGATAAACAGACACACACACAAACATCTTACCTTTTATATATATATATATATATATATATATATATATATATATATATATATATATATATTATCAATTTTCTTCACTATTGTAAAAACTGCAACCCTGAAACTTCTGAATATCGTTTCTTATGTTTTTGTCTATGAGTGTATTAAATTTGATTAAAATCGGATCACTCTTGCTATAACCCGATTTTTTCGATTATCGATATTTATCGGGGGTACCTCGACACAAAACCTAGCTAAGAACACTCACAGACGCTTATAGTACAACTGTGTAAATTTTCAAGAAAATCGGTTCAGTCGTTTCGGAGTCTATAGGTAACGGACACACACACACACACACACACACACACACACACACACACACACACACACAGACAAAGTTCCATTTATAAATCAGTTTAGATTTAGATAAGAAACTGTATGGCAATCACAAGTGACACAATTGTAGAAATTTTTCTTTTAAGGGGAAGTAACCCTGAAACACATGACCTTTTAATGCACACAGAGAAATTACCATACAAAAAAAGCTTCGACTACACACAAGAAACAATTTAAAATTATTTTAAAAATACAAAGATATGACGATTTGTATTAAACTTTTCAATTTTCGATTAGTAAATATCATCACCTAATAAGTTAATAATGACAACTAATCTTTGAAGTATTTTTAAATATTTTTGAAACTTTAAAAATTATTATAATTGAAAAAAAAATGAAAAGAAGTATTTAAAGTTTCATTATTAATCGAAATCGAGATGTTTTTTTCTTTAGATCATAATGTCCTTATCATATATATTATTTCGTAGAGCAATTCAAAGCTTATCAAATTAAATAATAATCATAGTTTTGTTGCATTTTTTATTTTCCTATTAGGAACATATTCTCGGAAATAGAGGCAAAATGTTTCAAAAAAATAATAAATAATTTACATTCCCCAATGAGTCCTGCGTTTAACTAATAAAACCAATTTTCCCAACGAAATTTAATTTTTTAAAATTCCATGAATTTACGTGGAGGGGAGTAACAGATGTAAGAAAACATATTTTTGCCATGATTTTTTAAAAATAATAATTTAAAAAATAATTTCATTTATTTGTGGATAATTCCTGAAAGTTTCATTTAAATCCGACAATTATTTGATTGTTGCAAAAAATTCCAAATTAATGTGTTTGTCACCGAAAAATACTGAGTTATGTAATATTACGTTTTCCATTGTAAATTCTCGTAATGATTTAGTTACCCGATAACTAAAAATCAAAACAAGATTTTTTACTAAAATTTCGAACTCGTTAGAAGGGATTTTTTTTAAATAATTAAAAAGTACTTTGAACTTTCCTCTTAATAACATAAATATTTTGACAGAAAAAGTTTGTTTTTATTAGGTTTGGGGCCTTTTTTATTCATACTATTCAGTTTTTTTCAGCGATTTAATAGAGATACCCATAAATTTTATAAAATCCTTCATATGTGACATTTTAGTGTAAAATGTCATGTCTGAAAGATTTTCCCTAAAGTCTGAAATTCTATGTTAAAACAACAGTCAGAATCAATATTTTTGTCAGACAAGTTGACTTTCTTAATCTTTCTGCTGGTGAACACATAAACAACCATAATGAAAATGTTTGCAACCAAACAATACTGTTTACAAAGTGACCAAAAGTGAGGGAGAGATTGTATCAATATAATGGTTGCAGTAGGTGATGATTTGGACCGTTTTGTTTTACGGCATATCAACCTCAATGGGTTATTTTAAGCCGACAAGATTTTTAAAATAGTTTCGTATGAATAGAATATGCATTCTTTGTAAAAAAAAAAAATAGTTTGTAGATCAGGTTTCATTGACGTATTTTTGCAAAGTGGGTTTTGTCGAGAGTCAGATGTATTACTGGTATATATATTTTTCTTCAAAAAATATTGCTTTTGACATTTTTCATCATCAAAAATATATTGGTGGCAATTTATCTTCATAAATATATTATTGGTAAAATTATTTTTTCCTTCAAAAATGTACTGCTAGTAATATTTTCTTCTCAAAAAAAGTATTGCTGGAATTTTCGCTACAAAAACTCTATTCTTATGCTTTCGTAGTGTTTTGACCCCAGTTTGAGGGTTAACTATTTCTCCATAACTGGAACCCTAACAGGTGCTTCCACCCCGGGTCATGGCGGACCTGGAAACAACAACAATTGAGAAGTGATTCCATGCTTTTAAAAGTTTCCCAATTAGAGGCTTTGCTCCTAGATGCAGTTTATCGTCAAAGCCAGAACCCAGATGTAGTTTAGCGGTGCACGAGATGATTGAACACTTGTAAAAACTTCTCTTCCATAAGTATCATACAAGTAGGAAGCAATTGTAAAAAGTTACACCCATTGACAGGGATCAAATATATATATATATATATATATATATATATATATATATATATATATTAGTCATCCACATACAAGCCTCTTTCGCTGTATCGCAGCTCATCAGTGTGACTAGAAACATCCTCTTGCTTCTAGCCGGGATTGTAACTCGACCGATTTAGTGTCAGTCAGAGTCGCTACCCTCTAAGCCATAAGCGCATGGAATCAGGGATAGGAAATTTTAACGTGTTGTATATAAGCAGTGTATACACACGCCAGTCACCGAAAGAACTCAATTAATTTCTGAAGAGTCACGCGTATATCGCCGAAGTGGAAACTGTTTTTAAAATTTTCTCCTCTAGAGAGGTCAATCGTAATGAGAGCATAATATATTAGTCATCCACATACAAGCCTGTTTCGCTGTATCACAGCTCATCAGTGTGGCTAGACACATCCACTTGCTTCTGGCCGGGATTACACACACACACACACACACACACACACACACACACACACACATATATATATATATATATATATATATATATATATATACCGCCTCAATGTCAAATATAAATGTAAAACATTCTATCATTTTTTTTATATTAACTGTCCGAATGTCAGAATTCCAAACATTAATAAAATAAAAAATAAGAAAACCATTGGTCTGGCTGTTAAATAAATCATTTGTATTTACAAACATATACACAGTACCATGCAAAAATTTAGAGCACATTACAAAAAATGTTTTTTGATGTATTTCTAATACATCTCCAATAATTAAAATTTTACTGTTAGTTGAATATATATTTAGGTATTCAGTCAAACAGATTTTTTAAAAAGCTTCAAAAAATTATCCCACTAATAAAAAAAAACGATATTTAGTAACTCAAAAATTGACAACACATTTTTCTTTCATTTCCAACAACGTTTTTTATATAAATGTTAAAATTTTACTAAAAGTTTCCAAGTTAGGATGCGGTTATTTTTAGAACGTTCCAGATAAAGTTTATGATTACATTAAAAATGGTTAAAAGTACTGCGTCATTCTTTTTCTGTCAACCGTCCTTTAAACATTGACAAAATGGGAAAAAGAAAATAATTGATCAAGACCTGTGTTAAGATATTGTTGACCTTCATGCAAATGGACTTGTTTATAGGAAGATATTTAGTTAGTTAAATGTATCATTGAGTTCAGTTAGTACGATAGTTCGTCACTAAAAGAAGTTCCATTCTAGTCGTTCCCCAAAAAAGCCCTGGTTGTCTAAGGAAGATAACAAAACGTACGGCTTATTGGCGCGAAAAGTTGTCAACGAACCCCGAGTTACGCTTAAAGAAGTAAATGGTTTCAAAGCGAGTACGGATACAACTAGTCGTTCACTTCGTCGATATGACATCTTTTCGAGGACTCTTAAGCGAAAACATGTTCTTGCTAGACTGAATTTTGCAAACGATTTTGCGAACATTGTATCAAACCTGCAGCATTTTAAGAAAATGTACTTTGGTCAGACGGAACGAAAATTGAACGCTTGGGGCAGACAAAGATCTGGAGAGAAAAGTGTACTTACTATTCACTGAAGAATACTATCCCAACGGAAATTTTGGGGGCGGATCAATCATGATCTGGGGTTAGGGTTAGTGCCTTAAGTGTAGTGAACATTGAAATAATAGAAGTGGGGATGAATGGGGCATATTATAGGGATATTTTGGAGATAAATGTATGTGCGCATTCGCTGGGCTTGAAACCAAGTTGGGTCTTTCAACAAGAGAACAATTCTCAACATACTGCAAAGCTTACAAAATCATGGATTCAAATAGAAAAGACGTTCTAAAATGACCAAGTAACTCTCCAAATCTGAATCCGATTGAAAATTTATGGAAAGAGCTGAAACTGAGAATTCAAAGAAAGCCGCAAAACCTGCATGAACTGAAGGAATTTTCTCGTGAAGAATGGAAAGATTATTAGCCAAGAAACCTGCAAGAAATTCCTAGGGGACTTCTCTAAACGACCACATGTTGCCAATAACGTTTACGCTACGAAATATTAATAGCTGATTTGATAAATGTTTTGTAAACATTTGCATTATTAAAAATTTTCTTTGCGGGAAAGTTTTATTGATTATTTTTTAAAATCTGATTATTTGACTGAACGCTTAAACAGAGGTATTATCTGCAGTAAAAGTTTCATTAATCTGTGTTAGAATTACATTAACATTTTTGTGTTTTAAAAATTTGCATGGCACTACATAAATTCAAAAATGTATTAAAATGTCTTTTGTTGATTTAATGCCTTTGAGTAATCGGTTCAGAGAAAATCTATAGCTTAGAAAAGACTTAGTCTACAGAAAAAGGCTGAGTTTGAGAAAAGATTTTTATCATCAGCGAATATTCACTGACCGTCACTGTTGTTTAGTAATGATTTGTTTGAAGTAGCCAGCTGACCGTGCCAACTGTTGTTGGAGATTATGTTTGAAGTTGCAAACACGTTTCTTTCAACATGTGCTGGTCGGGGGAGGAGTGAAAAAGCCACATTTTCTCTTGTATTTGAATGACCTGGAGACAGTCGCGTTTCTGTTCTTTGAAAGTTAAAATCTGAATTTTATAAAAAGTTTTTCCCAAACGCATTCTCGAGAAAAATAGGGTTTTTAGTTTTCTTTGATTGGTTAAATATTTCACATGATTATACTAATTTCTAACCAATAGATACATTGATTTAAATGGTGAGTGTTATATGGTGTAATTTTAATGACATGTTTGTAAATATAAAATGATTTCTGCAACCCTATTTCTGCATATGAAAAAAAATGTAATTCTTAGTTTAATACGACGGAGTAAAAGAAATTATTAATAGTGGTATTGTTGATTTTGCAGTTGATTGTAAATCGCAATATGAGCTCTGACTAGAAATATTTAATACTTGTGTGCTTGTAAAATCCGAAAAACTAGCTGAAAATTGAAAAGAGAAGAAAGGAAAAATATATTCTTGCATTGTTTATTCAAAAGTATATCAGAAGCTTTGTTTTTTTTTGTTTTTTTGTTTTTTTTTTCGGCCGGTAAAAGTGGAAAATAGAGATAGCTAAAACAAGACTGTCAGGATTTTTGATAGGGTTAGGATAAGGTCAGATCCTCAGTTCCCAAATTGCTGGGAAAGGATTTGAAAATTTGAAGACCTAAAATGATGTAATTAAGAAGAAAGATGAAGAGAGATTACGTCAGAGAAAATATTGTTGTTCATTGGTTGAACCAAACCCCCATCTCGAAATGTGTAGGTGGAAGTAATCTCATTGGTCAAAGATTTGATTTGCATAAGATACCCCAGGTCTCTCCGCATCCCCCAAGAGAATTTGGGACAAGTATAAAAATTGGGACCCCGAGTAGCAAAATCAGTTAGTTTTGGCAGTTCGTTAAGTTGAAGTCGAGATATAACGACTGAGGGAAAAGTGTTCGCAACTGGGAGCCATGACCAAGACGACTGGTCGCCTCCCATAGAGCTCCGGGCTAAAGATGTAAAGAAACGTAGAAAAGCCTGCCGCCGATCGACTTAAAAGACTTAAAGTCGAATAACGCTTTTGTTGTTAAATTTATATATATATATATATATATATATATATAAAGATTTTTTTCACAACTAGCGACCAGAGAGCGTCGTCATAATTGGTACCGTGTTCGACAGCATCAACCCTGACTCAGGTTCAGGTCATCATTATCATTGGCGTCCGTGATCGTCTAAGGTTCAGCCAGCGAGCCAGCCGAGCCGGGTGTCACATTTCCACAAAGACATTTCCTACAAACCATTTCACGTCCCAATTATTTCACACATTTCCAAGGGATTTTCTCACAAATTATTTTACAGACATTTTACTCAATACCTTCCCAGAAAGTATTTCCTAGAAAGTAGTATCCACAGTTTCCAGCCATCTTCCTTATATCATTTACCAGTAGACATTTCCCAGAAACTATTTTCCAGAAAGTATTTCCTCTCAAACCATTTCCCAGGAGGCATTTGATAAATAATAAATTGGTTCTTATTAGTCGAAATGCTATATTTTATGGTTTCAGGATCTGGCTATATTCAATATCTTTATATTTGTTGCTTCACTTACTTGAACCATCACATCCACATTCTGACAGAAAATTGTATTATTATTTGTCACAACCCAAGTTCTCTTTATGTAGATAGTAGTGGCCTATTTGGATCTGAAAGTCCCCGACAATAGACCTTGAGGAAATTCAGTTTCATGTCACAGCAGCAATTATCAAATGGTTACATAATGCGAAAAATATTTGAATTGAATTTTCATAATGTATTAAGTGGGAGAAAAAGTTCCCATTAACAACTTTTACACAATGTTAAGAAAATCTTAGAAGTGTATTTGAAGTTTATTCAGATGTTTAATGATTGAATAATCCGTTGTATTATATTATTTACAAGTCTTAAGAAAACTGAACCCATTTAAAATCAATTTGCTTAGAAAACGTAACTTTTGGACAAGATGGTGAGTGGTGATGGAAACTAGTTTGATGGCAGAAAAACAAAAAGAAGAAAATTATTAATGGATAGAGAAACACAATCAATATCTGAAGCTAAAGAGAATCTTACTGAAAAGGAATCAGTCTGTGCTTTGACGAAATTCAACATAAACTCTATATAATAAAAATTGATGTATAATTAATGTCATGCTTTGCAGTGAGCAACTGGCTCGTTTGAATGATTCAATGGAAACTTTTTTCTGGGCAAGGAAACCAAACATTTTGTTGCATGACACTCACGTCCCTCCTCATGTCATTGAATTGTAATGTCTTCTTCTTCCTCATGCGGTATAATCTCAAAGCAATCATTTGTTTAGCATCGCGTAAAAATCTTTTTCTGATCAGCAGTTCCAAAATAGTCAAGATACCAAAGAATTCATTGAATCAAAACCAGAATCATTTTTGAGATGGAATGGGAATAATTCCATTGAAAAATGATGCGAAGATCTTGAAAAAATTGAGAAAATAAAATTTTAAGTACTTTTTCTAATTTTAAACCTGCGAGTTTGTATCTAAAAAGTAAGATGCATGTAGGATTCTATGTCCGCGTCTGTCTGTCTGTCTGTCTCTGTCTCTCTGTCTGTCTGTCTGTCTCTCTCTCTCTCTCTCTCTCTGTGTCTGTGTGTGTGTGCATATATACATGTGCGCTTGCCTGTGTCTCTGTGTGTGATACCTGTGCGCGCACTTGCAATTAAGAAACTTCCTATTCCTCCTTGGGGAAAAGTTTTGCTTTTCACAATTATTAACTGTCTTTTTATAATGTTCCCCTCTTGCCTTGTTCAACAAAATCCTTTTATTCCCTTGTCTCTACTCTGATATCAATAAAATATTTTTGTATGCAGGTCTAAGTAAATAGGATCCATGATATCCTATTGGATTTAGATATCCTTGATGAGCACCACTGAATGTTTCTCAAGGTTTTCTAAAAATAAAAAGCACACGTCAAAAGTATTTTTGAAAGAAGGCATTTATAATAAGAGCAGTGCTTTTTTCGACCTTGCAGGTGTCATTATTTATAGGATGACAGATTTATCTTCCGAAACCCTGTCATTTTTTGTAAATCAGTCAGTCAGTTAAGTGCCAGACGTGATACACGCCTGGGCGATCATGTCTCGAAAGAGACATGACTGACTGGGCAGAAGATTATCCCGCAATAGGTTGCCATTGCTTTCTGCGGTAGATTGGTTGCCGACCAAGGCTATAGAACCCAACCTGTCCTGCTATTTAACCCATAACTGGAAGGAAGAGACGGATTAATACCTTTCCCAAGGGTATTTGCGCGTAAGTTTATTGCGCGTTTATTTTTGTAAATAATTAACTTTTAAAAAGAATTCATGCACCTTCAAAAATTAATTTTATTTGTAACCATGATGAGACAAGTTCTATTACATTTTTACTTTGAATGATTAATATGTCTACCTTTGACAGAAATAGGGGCATCGGCTTTCTATACTTTTTCTATAAAAAACTGATTTCCCACTTTTTAGTTTGTATGTTTAAAATTGAAACATTAAGTATTGGACAAAGAATGAAAATCATTGAGCCAAAAGTAATTTAGATAGTAAGGAGGGCGGTTAGCATTTGACAAAATAAAATCCATTCAATTATGACGGTGACGAGACAAAACTTGTAATTTTTAAAGATAAGATGCACTGCCGATTTACTTTTTACACTGGAGATTAAGTTATACTTTTAGAAAAAATTCGATCTACTAATTTTTGTGGGTGTGTGGGTAGCCTGTTCACTTGGGAATTCAAGTCATGCTGTAGTGTCTATGAATATATCATCTATTAATCATGAATTTCCTATTCACAAGACTTCATTCTCTTACCAATTGAGATTCATTTTGTGGTTTTCTTCACTGAAGTTTCTTCTTGGGTGAAATCTGGAATTGATGCTTTCACGCCTCTTCGGAAAATCCAAATAAAACTACAATCTTTTCCTTGGTTCACACTTGCTTGTTAAGCTGCTATAACCTGCAGAAATCACTTCTTCTGGCCATACCAATATGATAGCTCTGATCACAACTGACACCACTTTGTGTCCACTAATAATAGTTGCAAGCATGTTTTTAAAGAGATTAACTCACTGTTCACTGATAGAGTATGACGACGTATAGCCTCTCACAAGTTTGGTTCTTGTGACCACTGGTAGTTTTGTAAGAGTGTGTTAAATAAGATTAAGTCTTCTACCTACCTTTTTTCAATCACTTTGAAGTTTTTGTTCATCTACTGCTGATAAAACCAAATGCTTAGCTCATAAATTCTCTTTTAATTCTACTCTCAACTCATCTGGAGTAACTTTGCCTCGAGTGAAACAGCCAGGCGCCAGTGAAACGATCAGGCAGTGAGTGTGTTGGGGTCTGCTTTCTGTGGCCTGAAATTATTTTTATTCTATTTTCCAAACCCAACAATTGTCTTGAGAAGCATTTGTCGTCATTTCTTTGTTAACGTTGATCACAGCCATTACTGAAATGAATCTGTGGAACATAGTGAGTGTTTGTGCATTCGCAAACAGCCGATCTTGGATGTCATCACAACTTATACAGTCATGTGTAGAATCGCATTATCTCTCAAGTCTCTACTGTATAATGCGCATATAACTCTGTGCATGGTTTTTACTATCATCTCCAAACTAGATCCTCACAAGACATGCAGACTTAATGGTATCCTAAAATGAACTCATGAGATGAATTCTGATCTCTCTAAACAACAAATTCCTGCTTGTTCTGATTTTCTTTATTGTTTGAAATCCTCTATAGTTCTTGTTTTTAATAACTTGAGCAAACCATCTAATTAACCGGTCTACTGCAGAAAGTAATGGCAACCGAATACGGAAAAATCTTCTGCCTAGTCAGCGTATATCACGAGCGTGTATCACGTATGACAATTAACTGACTGATTAAATACTTTAATCAAGTCTCAATTGTTTAAGCATCTCCCCTGGATTTGTTTTCTTTCTGACAAATTCCAGTAAATTTTGCTTCTCTAGGTCTCTGGTCTCTCCTGCTTAGAGTCCTGTAGTCAAACAAAGGGGTCCTTCAGCAGCAACACTCTTGAACAAGAGCAGCACTACCTCCTCAAGGAACTTGGTATAGGCCTCCATGTTGAGCCTGAGGTCCTGTTGGAAATGAATAAAGACATAACATCACCAACACTAGTGATCAATCCAAACACCTTCCTAATCGCCATTAGACTCATCCAACTCTTTCTCAATCCTGTGGACTGTTGCAAGATTGACACCACAACACACTGAAATGTCCATATTGAAGATTCCAGCGCGAATGCCAAGTAGTACGTCATGCCGTTTCGAAATTTCTAGCAAGGTGAATTACGGCATAGTGCTCTTTTCCTCGCAGATGGTACCCAACTGACCCTACTATACTGTACAGGCGATAGAATAAAAGAAAAAAACGCGCGTACGCGAAATTAAAAATATCAAATGGCGAGGATTTACCCATCGCACCCTGCCGATGTAACCGTGAGATCTATTCTCATAGTTTCTTCTCTCACACTGACTTTTTTTCTGTGACTGTGTGTGTGTGTGTGTGTGTGTGTGTGTGTGTGTGTGTGTGTGTGTGTGTGTGTGTGTGTGTGTGTTGTCAAAATATATAAATTTATTGTTGAATATAATGGCTGTGACTTGATTTTGAGCATTGTCTTTGCCTGAACCGTTCTCAAATATGGACAGCATATGCCACCCAGGTTTTACATTCACTTATGCTGACGTGGCAACATTCGATGTTTTTTGCATTAGTTTTTACATTAATAATTTGGTGAACTTTTAAATGTCCTTTTAGTAACCCAACTGAGGTAAATCCTTTTCCACACTCTCTGCAAGTAGAAATGTTGTGTTCTGTGCAGGGATTTATTTCTTCTTTTTGCGTGTGGCGCCTTTGATGATTTTAGAAGCATTCTCCTTCTTAAGCAGATTCATTAGATGTTACATCAGATTCTGTCGCAACATTTTCAGAAAAATTAACACCAACACCCTGACGAATACCTCCCTTGAGTTTTTCATTCGCAACACGTTTCTGTTCAAAGTCTCTCTGCTAGATGCACACTGCTTTCCTCCATGATGAATGATCAAGTGCCGCGATTTTCCGGGTCATTTCGCATAACGTTGGCTATTTTCGGTGCATTCTTGGCGTCATCTTTATATCTCATTTTCAGTTTGTGCGCTGGTCATTTTCCTTCATCCAACTCAGGGAAGACATACTGCTTAAGGATCCTATCATCTTTCATCCTGACCACATAACCACGTCATCGTAACAAGTGCCCAAGTACAAGATACTGGTCGACTGACTGCAATCGAGAAAATCAATGGCACTCACTTACAGTTGCCACCGGATACCCAATATACAGCAGAGACACTGTTGGTGAAATCACTCCAGCCTTTCCACATGTCTCCAGTGACCCAGGCCTCACATTTACCCCACCTGTTATTGCTTCTTGTTATTTTTTCCCACCTACAACCATTTTTCTTGTTTTAATCACTTCTAGGCTATCCCTTCTCTTGATCTCTTTCGTTTATTTTGCTTTCTTTCTATTTCCTTATAAGTTTTCGTCAGCATTGATTTTTGTGCATTTTTAAGTTTGTTTGCTCCTTTCTATATTTTACATCCGTGTTTTTTGATATTCATTATACATTTTACCTTCTCGTCATGTTTCCAAGGTGCTTTTTATTATATCTTTATTTCTGTTAAATGTTTTCTATCCGCATGTTATAAATTGCTTTATTTCATTTTCACGATCTTTATCTAATTAGATAAAGACCATGTAAATATATTCCTGGATTTCTTCCAGTTCTTCATCCTTTGTTCTTCTGAATGCTGCAACTGAAAATTTACTTTAGTTCTGTTCATTATTAAACCCATCATGAAATTTCATTTATTTACTTCATTTAGCAATTCTTGTAATTTATCCAATTATATATTTATAATTTTGTCAGCAAATTATAGGTGGTTTAAATATTTTGTTAACAAGAGGTTTGAATTCAGTGTTGTCTGGTTTCTACAAAGTCTGGAGATAGTCTGCCTTGCTATGTGCCTGTAGCTGAATGAAGGAGATATGTTTTTACTAAACATATTAGTATCAAGTGCACTACATAATCAGAATTTAAATTTCACCTGCCAATTTCGTTTCTCTGCTGACTGAGATAAAATTCTTAACTAAATTTTGATCTGACTTTTTTCTGTATAAGGTTCAATCTATGTGATTAATGTTCAACGGTGCTGCATCAATAAAAAAAAGAATATTATGTTGAAAAATGATTCATTTTTAAATAAATGCTTTTTTCGTCACTAGACTGCATACTTATTGATATACATACATTTCTAAGGAGAGATATATTGATAATTTATATATGTATATCTGTGTGTTTTTATTGATTTATTCATTCATTTTCTATAGCCTATCAATGCATAGAATAAAATATTTTGAGATTGTAAGAATTCTATTTGTGGGTGAATATGCTCACAGACATGTTTTAATAAAAAGCAATTGAACCTTTATTTTAAACTGAAGATGTACTTGTCATTTTTCTCAATTCTGATAAAGTTTTCACAATTTTTTCAGTCTTACTCATTTAAATTCTGACTTTAACAACATCTACATTATATAAAATCACTTCCTATTTTAAAACTGACATTATAATTATCTGTAAAGACTAATTATTACTAAGCTTAATTATTATTAAAGTATTTTCACTGATGTACCACTGTGGCTACTAGAGCAGAATGCAAACAGGTCAAGGAAAACTACTCTATCAGTAGCGTAACCTTCCTAGGGCAAACATTTTTTGTCAATTATACGTATTTAAAATGACTCGAAAAGCAGTAACCCAATTTAAATAAAAATTACTTTATCGTATTAAATTATTAAACAATATTTCGTGATTAATAAAACTTGCAGTATTATTCATATTTTTGATGCATTCTATTAACAAATATATTTACATACAGAAACTGGAGCATTATTATGTAGATTGTAATTTTCTTTTGTAAGTTTATATATATATATATATATATATATATATATAATGTACATCTGGGTCGTCTGTTGCACATGTTTTAAATAGCAGGAATTGTGTTCTTGGATTGAGTGTGGACCGTTTCTCTATTTTATTAAAGTCCCACTCTTTATATCATTAAAAGGTTCTAGAGTCGTTATACATCAAATCCCACATGCCTTCCCTCTGTAAACAGAGGGATTGCTTGCTGTGTTTAAATGTTATTGGACTCTAGTTTTCCTTGCATTTTTCCGGTCCCCTATTAATCATCTTTTATTTTACATGTCTCTTATTCCCAGAAATAAACTTGACAAAGTCTGGAACGAAACCGGTTGTTTTTTAGTTTTTGTAAAAATACCATTTAAACTACGCTTACTCCTCCTGGCTATATATATATATATATATATATATATATATATATATATATATATATATAATTTTCTAAAGAAGTAATGGGTTTCTTATTTATTAATCCGACAGGTTTTATCACTTTAAATGTTATTTTAGTGGATACTCATATTTGAACAGACGCGCCATTTTATTAAACAGTATATTTATTTATTTTCATCTACTGGACTGAATATTCAAGAAATCTTATTAAATAGAAATTTACATTCTCTGCATATCTTTCTTTAATAAGATTTCTTGAATATTCAGGCCAGTAGATGAAAATGAACAAAATATACTGTTTGATAAATAAATGGAACATCTACTCAAATATGAGTAGACATTAAAAATATATGTCTACACTAAAAATAACATTTATATATGTATATATATTACAAAAAAGTGAAATAACACGTAGATTAAAAACCCACTGTGTAAGCATATATAAATATGTATGTATGTATGTATGTATGTATGTATGTATGTATGTATGTATGTGTGTGTGTGTGTCCTGCGTTGCAATAATGATTCTTAATGATGTCAAACATTTAAAAATCAAAAGAAATCGCCAAAAATAAAATAGCATCTATTTTGCGAAAATAGCATTAGTCTGGTTTTGATAAAATTAATTTCTCATGGGAGAGCCTAAATTTAGGAAGAAGACTAAATTTGTTCTGAGACAAATTTAATATAGTAAGGAAGCTTAAATTTTACTGGAAATAAACATTAGAGAAAACATTTTTGATGTAATTATTATTCTTATCGCCAGAATTGCAAATTTCAAAATGAAACCCATCATAGCTTTTATTTCATCCACTTTACGAATACTTAAAACAAACTTCTTTTACTGGTGAATATTATTCAACACCAAATGATCAATAAATTGAACCAACCAATTTTAAATTTAAAATAAGCTTAATAAATATAATTAGTTCAAGACAATTTTTCAACATATCGGTTAGTTTTTTCGGTAAATAATAATGTATGATAATGCATTCCTATTGATAATGTGCGTTGTGGTGCAGTGGATATCGGTTCAGAACGAGAAATCGGGGAGCCGAGCTCGAATTCCAGTTGAATTCATTGCATTCACTTACGCGCAAATACCCTTGGGAAAGGTATTAATCCGTCTCTTCCTTCCAGTTATGGGTTAAATAACAGGACAGATTGGGTTCTATAGCCTTGGCTGGCAACCAGTCTACCGCAGAAAGCAATGGTAACCTACTGTGGGATAATCTTCTGCCCAGTCAGTCATGTCTCTTTCGAGACATGATCGCCCAAGCGTGTTTCACGTATGGCACTTAACTGACTGAATGCATTCCTTGACAATTTATCTTTAAGAATAGCAAATTAAGATAGTTCTAAATTTAAACTGAAGGTCTGCATTAATTTTCACAAATACAAGACTGAACACAAAATGGAAAGAGGTTTTGCTTTTGCTCTCTCTCTCTCTCTCTCTCTCTCTCTCTCTCTCTCTCTCTCGCTCTCTCTCTCCCCAAATTGATTACATATTTATCACATGGAAAAGCCACATTTTTTTTTAACCTAACACTTTAAAATTTAGTTCGCTGAGGTAAATTTTATTTCTAAAGCAAGAAAAATTTAAAAAGTTGCAATTTAAGGCGCGGTCGAATTTTAAGTAGATGAATTATCATCAATAACAATTCTATGATTTCCGAACTTCGAAATTTGTTTAAATTAAGTTAACATAAATTAATGAGTACTTTTAAATTTTGATGAAAAAAATATTGTCCGAAATCTGAAAATCTAAAGTTGTTTTTCCGCAAACGCCAGTCTGTAGGGGTCGGTTGGGTTTTTCTAGGTTCAAATATATTGCATAAATTATTTTAAAATCAGTCTTTAAATCAACTTTATTTTCGACAATCATGAGGTCCTGAACAAAACACTCAAGGCAAAAGCAAACTTTTTGGCGGGAGGTGTATGGAATTTGGAGGGAAACAACCAGCGTTGTATGGTTGTGTCCTGCCCTTCGTTGAAGGAAGAATTCATTGCTCAGTTGATTAGCTTTTTAGTTTCTGGTATTGTGTTGTTCGAAAGAGCTTTCTTCAAGATTTCATAGAATCATTTTTATCGCTTGAAAAAGAATTTTATTAAAGTCTAGTGTCTCTTTTGGAAAGGTTTTAACCTTGCAGAAAAAGTTTTATGTTAATTTTAATATCACACTTTAGTGATTTTATAGTTATTTAACGTCACTAACAGATAATTAAACTAGAAAAATAATTTTTAGACACGCTTCTTAACTTGCTTTATTAAACCATTACAACATTTTAATTTTGAACCCAAGTACAAAGTAAAAAAACGTCTGCTTTCAAAAGTAAACATTTAAAAAGCAAATAAATTTAATTTAACACATTCTACCGCGGTTAAACAAAAACTCTATCTTTTAGCTTGAGCAACTTGTTCTAATAACCTAAATAATTAAACTTATTGAACATAATAGCGAAATTCTAAAACAAAAGAAAAGAAAAGGGAATGGATTCAGTCGTTTTTTGTTGTTTTTCAATTATTTGTGGAAAAAAAAGCATAAACGTTTATTTATTGTCCCCTCACTCAGAAGAGCAGCTCTTCAAATTTTATAACTTCAGAATGAATTATCACTCCTTTGCTCCTATAAAATGGACCGGTCGATTAAAAAAGATCCCTTCAACAAAAGAGTAAGGGTTTCTTAAAGTCCGACAACACACACACACACACACAGTCATCCGCAGACAGTCCTGCTTTGGCGTAGCATAGCTCATCCGTACAGTTAGACATTCGATTGCTTCTAGCCAGGACTGAAACCCGACCGAATTGACGTCAGTCGGCAATTCAGCCTCTAAAGTTAGATTTTAGCGTGTGATAAACACACGCCAATAGTCGAGTGTTCAACGAGCTCTCCTAAAGAGTTATCCTACCGCTTTATGTATATATATATATATAAAAACATGCAGTGTAGATATAGAAGAATCCAAAGGCGTATCCTGTACATAAAGTGGTAGGATAACTATTTAGGAGAGCTCGTTGAACACTCGACTATTGGCGTGTGTTTCACCCTTCTGAAGGCGGTCTAGTTATGCCAAGCGTTGAGATTCATCAACGTACGTTTCGTATCACTTTTCTACAACTTTTGTTCTCGCCACGACGGATGGCCTCATCAACGTTCAGCCGTTGTCCTGTAAGGCATTATATCACGTGCTAGTTAGGAGATCTGTTCAAGATGATCTGATAGGCGAGCTCTGTCTAACAAAGCAGGAGGCTCACTTCATATGACATAGGACGCCCGATTTGAAATGCCTCACTGACTATGAGGCATCACTCACTTGGCGGGTGTGGCGAAGAACCCTCTGGGTCGGCAAGAAACTTCGTTCGACAGAGCTACAAAACTGTCCAGACTTCGTTCGTTGTGATGAGGCGGTGGAGACCCTGGAGCACACCTTCCACTGCAGGATCGTAGGCCCGTGGTACAAGTTTATTAAAATATCATGGTTCGTATGCTGCGCAGAAAGTTTTTTTATCCTGTCTGTGACAATTCGTTGACAAAAAATGAAAGCTGTGTGTGTATTTTTTTTTTGTTTTTTTGTTTTTTTGCTTACGAGGTGTTATGCGAGTTTTGACGACGTCACAGAAAGAATTCTTTAGGGACGAGATGTTTACTTCTTCCCAACTAATCTTCTTCTTTAAGCATCAGCTTAAATTCAAGATTAGAACGAAAAGGTGACGAATCTCTTCCAGAATTTGGTAAAAGGTGGGCCGAGTCTTACGCATCGGCATCGAGTGAAAGGAGTTTTGACTTGGAATGACATTTTGATGCCAGTTTGGTATTAGAATATTGTTATTTCTGCATTGAACTTTAGCAACCTCCGCCCGAAATAGGGTTAGGTTTGTTTTTATGTTTTCTTTCGATAGAGTTAACTTAGCTAGAGGATGTATGTTCATCGGCCCCTTTTATTTCTGCCGCCTCTTTCTTTATTTTAATGTCCCCTCACTTCCCCGATTAGGTGACAAAGATGTCGTTCTCTGATGAAAGGAAGCCTTTCTATTTTAGCGTTTTTTTTTTTTGTTTTTTTTTGTTTTTGTTTTTTGTTTTTTGTATTTGTTGTGTCTGGATGAGTGTATGTTTGTGTGAGTGTTTAGTCGATTGATTGTTTTTCAATGATTTTTGCATTAATTTCATCCAGTTAACTGATGTTTTTACCACAAGGTAGGATGGTGGGCGGGGGGCTTTATTACTAACATGTTCTGTTTCTTGTATATAGATATCATACATTTTAAATAAAACTTCGGGTCTAGAATTTTAACTGTTGGTATGTTGGTATTTATTCCCCCATCCTCCACAGACAAATTGTGTATATGGGGACTAGTAAGGACCTCATAGAGACTTTGAATAAATTATAGTGATTGTAGTAAGAATGGTAAGTAAGAATGTATTGTTTTTGTGTAAGTAATACTGTGGTACGTTTGGGTCAGTGACTGTGGCTAGCTAAGTTTAATTATAAGGCAGATGAAGACCAGCCTTCCATATACCACCTTTTGTCCTTGTGTCCCATTTCTTTTATATATATTGTAATTCTGGTCAGAGACCAATGGACAGGAACAACACCAATGCAAGTTACAGGAACGGGGGTTCAAAAGCTTGAGAAGAAGAAACAACGGGTGCAATGTGTTCAACAAGCTCCGCAGAGTCAGTAACTCAACTAGGAGAGCATTGATGGTGTTCAGATCAGTTGGTCTGATTATAGGCGTCTCATTGTGGGACATTTAAACTTCCTCATTTTGACAGCATATGTTGTGGTGCCATCACCAGTAAATTAGAGGAGATGGAGAGTGCAGACGTCACCATTCTGTCGGTTGTGTGGTGCATACAAAAACCGGCACCATATGCTGTCATCCCGCTCTGAAGCAGTACAGAATGGCTGGTAGACTTTAGACATGACTTGGTTCTGATGGTTGTGGCAGCAGCGGCAAGAAATGCTTATATATCATCATCAGATATGCGAAGGATTGCCCTTTTAAATGAGGTGTGACTGATACAAGGCAGAAGACGAGGATGGACGACTCAAGGAAGTGGACGGTGTTGGTAGATGCTACACTGTCAGAGGAGGTTATTGTGCCTAGACTTAAGCTAGATCTAGTGTTGATTAACAGTGAGAAAAAAACATCTGTTGCTTGGTGACCTGACTGCATCATGAGAGGAAGGGATTGAAGAGGCTCATGAAAGAAAGCTACTTCGATATAAGGAACTGGTGACTGAAGTTCATGAGAGAGGATACAGCTGCACCCTGGTACTGGCTGAGGTTGGCTGTAGGGGTTTTCCTGCTGTTTTCATAAAAAGATTCCTCAAGTGTGATGGTATCTAAAAGCCAAATAAGATAATAAAGGCCTATGGTGAGAAAGCGGTGGAAGGTAGTGCATGGATTACCCAGAAATTTGTATCAAGCGAAAATTAACATCATAGACCAGTTGTAACAAAACACCATTTAGCTGTTGTGGGCCCACCATATGAAGAGGTACTGAGTTTAATGAGCCGAAACTTTGTTGAAACATGGCACTCAGCTGAAGATTGCAGCTGGTGTGGAGCACTTAATGTGTAGATGTGTTCAATATATTGCAAGAATAAATATTAGCATTCTCAACGTGCAGAAAACCAGACAAGATGAAC
The DNA here is from genome assembly GCA_037127315.1 of Ascarosepion bandense. Taxonomy (NCBI): domain Eukaryota; kingdom Metazoa; phylum Mollusca; class Cephalopoda; order Sepiida; family Sepiidae; genus Ascarosepion; species Ascarosepion bandense. Next base: position 69,827 of record JBBBDQ010000595.1, on the reverse strand, counting down.
ACAAAATATTTTGGCAGTGACGGATGATAGCAAGCACCAAATTCAACTTAAAATTAATTCCTGAATTTGACAGATTGGCATCTGGTCTTCCAGTGGAGAAGCTGGAACTATTTTGCAGGCTATGTGGAGTCTCTAGAGTATGGGATCTCTTTGAGATTTACGGGTGAAGAATTTGCAGACTACCAAAATCTGGATGACAAAGCAAAATTCAACACTGACCAGATAACGGCAACTTTCTTTACAGCATTTGCTACAGATTCTATTCATGGCACACAAACAACTCATCAAGCGGCACCTTCGATACAAGGAAACTGTGGATGTATACTTGGCTGAGTAGAAGAAACTCACGTTCTTGTAGGACAGGGTCACCGCACTGATCGATACCAATATACCTCCAAACTTACAACAAGGAAGGTCACTGGAATCATCCATCTACAATCTTCCCTGATTGATAGTGAGCCACATTATGTTAAAGACCTCTGAATGGCATGGGACCAATATCTTATTGTAAATGACACTAATGAATAATCCACAAGCAATGAGGAGATGGATGGAAGTAGATTCCTGAATGATCGACATGCCTCCTGCCGTGCTGGAGACAGATAGTGACAACAATGGCGGTAAAGCACTTCCTCAATGCATTGACAACATTGAAGATGAAGTATCTCCTCTGCAAAGAAGCGCCTACAAAATGTATATTGGTGCTGTAATCGAAAGATCAGTGGGGAGTGTAACAGGGAATTATGTTAACCCAGTAAGACGCAGAGTTGCTTGTGTGTAAGCAGCAGGAGTTATATCCTCTCTACAATGGGCTGTTGAGAGAGAAAACATTCCACTTACAGTAGTTGGCACTAACAATTTGCATATGAACAATACTGAGCAGGTATTAGCCAGTGGGTCTAGGACTGGTAGAACTATATAACACCATTTGTTTCTCAGTTGAGAAAGAGCGCTCTCAATGTGTGGATGTGCAGAAAACCAGACAAGACAAACAGATTTTAAAACTATAACAACTTTCATGCTTTCAGGCAGCTCTCCAGAAATCATAACTTATTATTATTATTATTATTATTAGGATTTCTCATAATTAAATGGTTTTCTTGTTGTCATCAGATTAAAGAAGCGTCAAAATAACTTGGAGTAATTAGATATGATTGGGAAACTTTTCCATTTCAATTTCTATAACAAATAAAACACACACATACAGGGAACCAACAAAACAATCAACCAAATAGGCATTTATTTCTGAATTTCTTTCCACATATGAACCATAGACTCTTATCAAAATTCTTTAGTTAATGGAATAAGAACGATGCCTGGAATTTAACTTATCATTCTCAGTTAAATCTGGTGGTGTTAAAATTTTAACTTGTAATTAGATGAAGAGAAATAAATAAAACAAAAACAAAGAAAATATCACAAGATGAAAAAAAATTGTAACATATTTGCCAAATATTTACCAAATATAAAAACAAAACTGAATTAATCTGTGGAAACTTTTAAGAAGCAAAATTACAAGCCAGAAAGGCAAATAATCAAACTCATTAAATCTTAGACTTATTAGAAAATAAAACCTATTAAAACTTAAACCTATTAAATATTGGACCCATAAAATATGTCCATTAAGTATGTCTATTAAAAATTACACTTTTGAATTTATATCCAGAAAAATTTGAACCAATTAAAAATTTAACCAATTAAAAATTTGAACCAATTAAAAATTTGAACCAATTAAAAATTTAACCAATTAAAAACAATACTAAACTAACATTTAACCTTCATTTGTGTTGATAAGTCAAAACAAAGATTAAGATTATTTTTGAATCTCCTTGCAAGGATCTGATTTTGATTCTTATAACAAAGAAGTCTCGGCTAAAACTATTAACATTTACAAAATGAACTGCTACTTCTTGAAAGAAAATTATGAAACTAATTCTCTCTACAGTCTTTCTCAAGTCATCTTCAGAACAACATATGCAGTATGTAAAGGTAAAGGTCGTATGCAATAATTGTTTGTAGAGAAAATAGTGGGTAAATAAATACTTGGTTGAAGCACTCTCCTATAACTAACATCCAAGTAGTAGAAAAACGATTGTTACATCTATTGCCAACCTTGACAAAGGTGAGTAGATATATCAAAATTTTTCCTTTGAATATTTACAAGTATTTTACCCACAAAATATGTTTGGGCAGTTGATCAGCCAGTCTCCTTGTTCTTTGTGAATTACAACATACTTTTCTTATCATTTTTCTTTTTTTCTTATATAAATTTATAAAAAAAACTGTAACAAAAAAAAATTTAAGTTTTTGGTAATAACAAGAGATTTAGAAAATATTTCATAAAAGCATTTTGCTGACAAATTTAAAACAGGCAATTTTTAAAAAAATGCATAACTTCTAAAGACACAGAAAGAAGGAAAAAGTAGATGAAGATATTTGTAGCATCCATCAGTTTAAAAAAAGAAAAGGTCAGAGCAAAAATGTGAGAAATTCCAGCAGGAAAAACAAACCAAAAAAACAAAAGAAGCAAAAAAAGATATAAACAAGATTACCAAATTAAACGCAAGGTAGAAATTCCTTGGTAACTATGAAATTTCAGATTCACAGAGTTCTCTAATTGTCTGTAGAATTAGAATTATCTTTAAAATATAGAATTTATCTTTATGCTTAGAATAATTGAACACTTTTGGCCTAACAACATATTTTTAATTTAAAAGGTAATGTAATGATAAATACAAAACTAAAAATAGAATTCCTTCTTGTGGCATCAAATGGTGAGGTGTATCTGTATTCAAGGAAGGATTTTATTCCCTCAGGTTCACATTATCTAAAAACTACATTCTTATTGATATTAAATTATAACTTGCACATCATTTTGTAAACATCACTTTTCATTTAATTTAATAATTGTTTGAAAAAGAACATAAGATCAAAGAACAAATTATTTGCCAAAATTAGGTTAAGTTAGTCATTTTAATGTGTGGCACCCACATAAAACAATCAATAGGCTTATATTGGGCAGTTGATCAGCCAGTCTCCTTGTTTCTCTAGTGACAAATAAGAAATTGTTAGAGTCTGGCTGTGGAGCTTTCATTCATCTGCCAAATATTACACTGATTACCATTTAATTCTCTTAAGTGAAAAAATGTTTATTTGCATGAAAGACTGTAAAAGCACCTAGAAGAGTTCTTCAAACAAAAAAAGGGTTTTTGCAAGTTGGAATTATGATGTTGCTTGAAAAATGGCATCAGAACAAAATAATAAATATGCTGCACAATAAAGTTAAAAATTAAAAGAACTGGTCAACTTTCCCTCAACATAGAAATTTAGAAAAGACTAACTTGAAAGCAAGATAAAAAGCTTGTCTTTTTAAACAGTTAATTCTTTCATAAACTTATATATAATTGTGGATGTGTGGGCAAGATAATGGTTAGTGTTTCAGAAAGGGAACACAGTGAGATAGGTTCAATTTCTGAGTCTGGGTGCTTTATTCTTTTTTTGTTGTTGTTTTTTATCATTTCACCCCAAGCAAAGCAATAAAGTCATTGTCTTAGTCAGGGTATTATAGAAAGAATATAACAAAATGGGAAACATTAAGGAGTGAGAAGAACATGAATTAAGAAGAAAGAATATGATTGATATTGCATTTCAATTTTTGATGCTCAAACTTGACTAGAAAGCAAGAAGCTGGGAAAGAGATTCACGACTCATAAAGTCTAGACACCATAGTGGGAAGTTCGTAAAAACAATTACCATGAAAGTATTGGATTATCCAGAAAGTGAAATTAAAACACAAAACAAAATTACGCCATCAAATATTTATTCAATTAAAAATGAGCCATTTAGTTGCACAACTTTTCTCTATTTTTCCTTCAACTTAAAGATTCCATCTTCCTAGAATTTTGGTTGTTTCTCAGCAAAGAACTCATTAAGGTTGTTTTTTTTTATGTCATCCAAAGAATTAAAACTTTTATCATTGAGATTATTTTGCAAAGACCTGAATAAATGAAAATTCAAAGGAGCAATGTTTGGTGAATATGGCAGGTGGCATAACACATCCCAGCTAAGCTGCAGCAATTCTCTAGCCTTGATTGTTAACCAATCTATAATTGATGACACAAACAAATGTCCTGATCTGTCAACACTCTGTGCCACTCATGGGGATGTGTCAGCCTGTAAAAATGCACAATGACTGAAATCATGGGAGTTGTGCAGTCTGTCACAGGCGGAATAGTGTCTAGTTTTAATAAGTTTAAACAAATGTGGTGCAAGGTCAACTATAGAGAAGTGAAATTGGAGAATAAAGTTATATTATACTGTCATGAAAATCAGTATTTTAAATATTGGTTTTTATGCCAGAACTTAAATACCAACTGCTTACACTTATCAGCCACTTCAGGATTGACAATGCAACTTTTTAAATTTATCAGTAACTTTTTAATATAAATCCTAAATTCATTGAAACAGAAAAATAAAATCACAAATTACCTAAATATTTTTTTAAAAATCACATTTTTTTTCCATCTCTTTAGCTCCACTTCAAGCAAAATACCATATTCTTTTTAAATTAGGAGAATGAATTTTTAAAATTCACAAATTATTTTGGCCATTTTTTTAAGTTGTTGGAATTTCTCATATTACAAGCATAGTTTATTCAAAATGTCAGAATTTGCTTTGTGTAAAAAACTACTTTCAAATATTTCATATTTATTGAGAAAGTAATGTGGTTTTTTTTTTGTAAAAAAGAATTAAATTTCAAGACTTTGAAACTTTTACATTTTAAGTTGATCAATGTTAAAATTTTCTGCCAGTTTGGGATTTTCACATGACAATTGTGACATTTACAATCAAAAATCAAAATTTTAAAATATTTCCTTTATAAAATGAATTTACCATCAGAAAAGGAATGGCAATATAAGTAATTTTCCAATTGCATTCACTTTAAAGTATCAAAATGTTGTTGCATTTTCTTATACATTCAAACAATTGAGTAGTGAGTTCGATCCTTACTGGTTACCCCATACTTTCAGCCTTGTGCCACATCTAAGCGGCACCTAAAAAATCAACGTGTCAGATCTTAATGCAAAAAAAGTGTTCAAGTTATTAAAGTCGAAAAAATTGACAAAGATTAGAATGCTAACAAAAAAATATTTGAAAAGACGCGACCAAAAAACATTATTACTTATGCTGGCTCAGTGATACTTGTTATCATTTTTATTTTTTCATTTAAATTTAATCAAAAAACGATCTCCTCTTTTCAAAACATGCTATCAACTTAAAATCTACACTACACTTAGTGTCAACGACATTTAAACATCCTTAAAAAGGAGATTATTTTTTTAAAATCAATATTTACAAAGTTTAAAAAGGACATTCAATCAATAATGATGTACTGTTAGTTTTCTGAACTTATATTGAATGCATCAAGGCTATTAAGGTGAGGGTCTACTTTTTAGTGGACTTCAAAGTAACAACTCAACTTACAACAAAGATTTTATGGAAAAAATATTTTAGACATGAATAAACATCACAAATTGATAGTAGAAAATAAATCCTAAACATCTCTAATTATTCTCAAATTTGTTTGCAAACTTGTACTCTAATTTTGAACTTATCTCTCTTGCCTGAGTCATATTTCAATATTTCATTAACTTTTTTTAACTTTCTGAGAAAAAATAAATAGGCCGTTTTCTAGTTTTACAAAAAGTTCTTTATCTATTAAAAAAAATATTTATTTTATTATAAATAAATCAATTATTTTAAGTAAAAGTTTAACTTTAAAATCATTTTTTATAAATTAAAAATCCATACTATTGGAAAGGAAAATTTGGAAAGTCTTTTATTTCAATTAGTCTTTAATTTTTGAAAGCAAAGTAAATTAAGTAAAAATTTATTTTAATAAATGATGAGTCAACAGAAATAATGATAATAATATTCAAATCTATCATTTCTAATGACTAAAATCTCTAAAGATCAATTTTTTTTCAACAAAACATTTTCATTTTCATTCAGTTTTTTTAAATTTTAATTTCTTCCTAGAGAAGAAAAAGTAAGTTTGGTAACTAATGAATTTCATTTTGTCGTTATTTCATTTTCACTATTATTCAAAGTGGAAAGAATTTATACGACTTGTGTGTGTTTTTTTTTTCTTTTCTTTTCTGGGAAAACGATTTTTTCTTCAATGATTATTTTCGACAATGCAAAAAGACAAATTAAGGAGCGAAACAAATTAACGCCATTACAATATTTATTACTTATTTTTAAAAAACGTTTTATTTAAAGAAAATATAATTAAAGAAAAACAAATAAGAAAGACTTATTTGTTTTTTGTTTTTTTTTGCCTTGATGGTTTTTTCAGCTGTCAGTTAAAAAAATTATAAAATTGGTTTATTTTTATTCCTAACCAAAATAACCATTGATCACTAGCAAAGATGGTATTTTGTTTTCCTCCATGTGAAATAAGATTTCAAGAACGAGAAGAAACAGAGAAAATGTCGAAAAAGCTTGTAAACAACATTTCTGATCAGCCATTGCCACGTGCTGCACTTGTTTTTCTAAGAGAAAAATATTTACTACGAAAATAGACACAAATTTATGAGTCTGTGTCCCAAAATGTCTGCGCCACATTTCAATTGGTTTCTTTGGGCGACTTGACCGCACTTCTGGGACAATCAAACATAGCAGTTGTCGAGTCGCGTTTTCTCGCCTTTCATATTATTGCAGCTTTGGCCTTTTATTACAAACTCTTAAACAGCATTCGTGTCTTTTTCTCAACTTTTACAGAGAAAAAATGGAATATTTACAAACAAATAAGACGAAATTAAAAATAATTATACCGAAGGAATATTTTTTTTAAATTTAATAAAAATCTGTAAGCGCTGGCAAAAAAGTAAAAATGCGAACATTTCTGTTGTCAAAAGAACTATTATTAGCAAACCTATTTTTGTATTCAAAAACAATTATTGCGTCTTTTTTGTGGAAATGATGAGTGTGTGTTTTTGACCCAAAAATAAATGAAATCTAAAGCCGAAAAGTTTGAAACAAATTTCACTCGCAATGTGAGACACGGTAAAAAAATAATTACACATGACACTCAGCAGACTTTTTTTTATTTTATTTTAAATCGTAACTGGAGGTACATACAATCACACACATACATATATAAATTTATTTGTGTATAAACATTATCACCACTCCTCCCCCATCGACTGCTACAAAAATGTGGCTGTCAAATCCATAGATAGATATTTAATTACATATGTCTTCTTGTTCGTTTTGGTGAAGTGTAATAATGTGTCACACACGCACGCAGGCACGCACGACATTTTGTGGCATGAGGCGGCGTCACGTGACCGGGTCAAGTGAAGCCGGGTAAATAACAAAATGGTGGTCTGACGCGAGGAGTTGGCATGCTTCATTTCTCTCATTCTTCATCTCAAGTAGAATATCTAGCGCCAGACTCGTGCACCCAAAATTCTGAAATTGTTTGCTGCTATAATGTGATGCCATTTCCGAGAGAGATGACCATTATTGCTTTTTGGCAGAGGTAAAAAAAAGAAAAGATTATTTGCTTCCTTAAGTGAATGAAGAAAAGAAAAGAAAAGTGAACAATAACAATATCGACATTTTGGGTTTGTGGTGCCAAAAAAAAAATAAACTATAATCGTTTCTTGTTGGAAAAATTCTAAGAAAAAAAAAGAAAGAAAAAAACGACGTCTTTTGTTTTCTTCTTTTTTCAAGACAATGCAATGAACATCAAAATAAGTGACTGAAGTGAACTCGATTCCTTAATCGACATTATTGATCGATCGGAATTATCGATAATTTGATTTTTCTTCTCTCATTTATTCGACTGATTGATCTCATTTTCTGCAAATCAGCAGCAAACGACATCTTTACGCCATTTCGACAACATTTCACCTTCATATAATTTTCCATTTATTTGAAAAATAAAATCATTTTACGTTTTTTTTTCACTTGTGCATCAACATTCAACAAAGTCAGCAACTAAAAAAAACAAAATATCTTTTTTTTATTCCTTTTTCCATTTTAGTCTTTCATTATTCGGCACATCGGAAAAATCCTGACTCCATCAATTATTATTAACCCTAAATTCCATCAACAAAAATCTATAAATAATCACATCTTTTTTATTCATTCATTAAACACTTCAACTAACTCTATAAATAAACTACACGGTCTGGTTGGATACAGCAGTCAAGACGGAACCGGACCGGAAGTGACGATATAAATGAAGAGATAACGCGAAATCCGGTAGCGCCGATAGATGGCGCCACTTCCGCTCTTTTCTAACGGAGATAGGAACGTTACTTCCGTGTACACTTTTGTGTGTATGTTGAGATTAGATTGGGACTGCGTATGCAAATAATACAGCCAAGGAGCGGGAGCAAACGCACATACGTACACTGAACTCTGTCCCAGTGCAAGGGGGACGGGCCAACACGCGATACACTGACCGAGAGCCGAACAGGAATTTACTGAACTGACGAAAAGAAACTCGAGGAAAAGGCTTGAACTCTTTAACGACGGCGTTCATTGTGAGTACTACTGCCAACAACAACAACAACGAGGAGGGAGGACAGTTTTTCTCCCCCAACCCTTCTCTCCAGATGATTACCGTCACCGTCGTTGTGTGCTGTGTACAGTTGTGATCACGGCACGTATCGAACGGACTCGGCTCGTTTCTCTTTCTTTCAGCTTCTTTTTAACAAATTATTCTCAGTATGTCCTTTCCACCCGGTCCACCGATGGGGCTACCTCCTATGGCCCCCGGTATGATGACTCAGGGCTACACGTTCACTCCAATGGGTATGGTACCTATGGGAGTGAGCATGATCCCTCCTACTTCGGTTATGAGACCGATAATTACGTCCAGTTCACCTGCCGCGGTGGCTGTAGCGGCAGCCACGGCCGCCTCCTCGGCTGCTGCCGCCGCAGCCGCCGCCACTTCTTCATCTACTAATAGTAACAACACTAATATCATTCTTCACACAAGCTCTTCTTCTGCTAATAATTCGAACCAACGACATTCCCATCACCATCACAACAACCATAAGAAACTCATACCCCAGGAGATTCCTAAAACTGACTCCGGAAAAAAAGAAGAGAAACCGCCCATGACCACGGTGTTTGTTGGGAATATCAGTGAACGAGCACCAGACACTATGATACGTGAAATGCTTCAACGTTGTGGCAATATTCTTAGCTGGAAAAGGGTACAAGGTGCATCAGGCAAACTACAAGCCTTTGGATTTTGTGAATATGAACACCCGGAATCCACACTGCGTTGTATCCGCCTGTTAAATGAATGGGAGATCATTGACAAGAAACTGGTCGTTAAGGTAGATTCAAAAACTTTACTTGATGAATACAAAGCAAAAAAGAAAGAGGAACTCCAAAAAGCAAAACTAGAAGCAGAAAAAGTTAAAGTCGAAGAAGAAAACAAAGATGAGGCTGAAGACAAAGCATCCAATGACGAGAAAGAAAAAAATGAGTCGTCTGCCACACCCGTCTCTGATTCCAGTAACAATTTGGACCAGATCACAGTCCGAGAGGATCAAGTTACCAAAGCTGGTCTAGAAGCAATTATGAGAGAATATGCAGATGAATTGTCAAAGGAACCTCCTGTAGACCAGGAGAAAGAGGCGAAACAAAGCCAGAAAAAAGTCAAAGAAGAAAAAGTTCAAGCTGACAAGGGACTTGACGACATGGAATTAGAAGAAGAGAAAAAAGAAATAATCAATCGAGAAATAAAAAGCTTTCGAGATCTGCACAAAGAGGATGAGAGTAGCGAGAAAAGCCGGAACCGAGAACGGCGAATGCATGAAGAACGACTCAGGCGGGAGAAGGCAAGAAAAGGCAAACTGTATGAGCGAGATCATAGAGAACGCAGCTGGTCAAGGAGTGTTTCCCGTTCCAGATCTCGCTCTCGATCTCAGTCGAGATCACGTCGAGATCGATCACGAGACAGCTCCAGGGAAAGGTCCCGCGACAGATCCCGAGAACGGTCAAAAGACCGGGACAAGAGAACTCGTGACCGGGATCTAGAAGATGAGGAAGAAGCATACGAACGGAGAAAACTGGAAAAGAAACTGCGTGAAAAGGAAGTAGCATACCAAGAGAGGCTGAGAAACTGGGAAGCCCGTGAAAGGAAGAAAGGCAAAGAATATGAAAAAGAGAAAGAACGTGAAGACGAACGAAAATCAGAAGAGGCCAAAGAAGCTCACCGGCTGAAAGAGTTTTTAGAAGACTATGATGACTTGAGGGATGACCCCAAGTTCTACAGGGGGAGTGCCTTAACACGACGCTTGAAAGAGCGAGAAAAAGAAAAAGAAGCCGACGCTCGAGATCGGCAAAGAGAAAAGGAAGAACTGGAGGAAATCCGTCGTCGGCTGATGGAAGAGGGACACGTGGATCCAGACGGAGAGGTTGCTAAGATAGAGAGAGAGAGGGACGAACATTTAAAACCACGGCTGCATTTACTGCCACCATTACCTGAACCAAAGTCTAAACGAGACACAACACGCACCCCAAAGAGAGAAGCCAAAGGGGATCATCATCATCATCATCACCACCATCACCATCATCATCACGACAATGTTACCAACAAATCTGCGTTAGCACCTCGAATGCAAGCAACTCTGAAACCAATTGAAATTGCCCCCAAAATAAATAATTCTCACACGAGTAGTTCGGCATCTGAGAGCGAAGGTAAAGAAAAACTGTCGATTATTGCTGACGAATGTGGTAGAGATGACAGTGCGGGGGATGACAATGATGGTGCCAGTGCCAATTTTAGTGGCACCAGCACACAACCTGTTTTTGGTCCTGCCATGAAAGAAGAGTCATTTGCAAAGATTGGCTTCAGTGCAATGAGATTACGAACTTCTGACAGCCCCAGTGACAGTGTCACCTCGAAACGTAAGAAAATGACTGTGGGCGACGTTTTCAGTCAGGACGACGAGGGTTCTGAGGCACCTCAGAAGAAACGCAAACTCGTTCCATTGGATTACGACGAGGAAAAACCTGAAAAGAAAACAGCAACATCAACAGAAGAGAAAAGGCAACAAATAAAGCGCCTTATTGAACGCATTCCAACAGGCAAAGATGAACTTTTTACGTATCCCCTCGATTGGAACATGGTTGACCAAATGTTGATGGACAAACGTATTAAACCTTGGATCAACAAAAAAATTGTTGAGTATATTGGTGAAGAGGAACCGACTCTGACTGAATTTATTTGTCAGAAAGTTGTCGGTCGAAGTTCCCCATCAAGTATTTTGGATGATGTTGCCATGGTGTTGGACGAAGAAGCTGAGGTATTTGTTGTTAAAATGTGGAGACTTTTAATCTATGAAACAGAGGCTAAGAAAGCCGGACTTGTGAAATGAACAATTTCACTCAGTTTTTTTTTTTTTTTTTTTTTTTTTTATAAGCATTATTCTTTTCATTTTTGAAAAGGTAAAAGATATCAGCTATTTTAAATGCCAGGGTTTTTTTTGGGGACGGGGGTATCTTTTAAACAGTAATCAATAATTCTGTGCGCTGTATAGAATTTGAATCTAAAAGCCTAAAAAAAAAATGTTAAATTTTTTTTTTACATAAATTTTAATCATTTCAATGAGGATGACCACAAAGACAATTCTGTGGGAAATAACCTTTGTAAAAAGCAAACTTTTTTTAAAAAAAAGACAGTTAAATTTAAAAAAAACAATTTTGGACAGTTTTAAATTAAAAAAAAAAGTGTTAAACTGAATTTGTTCTTTAAAAAAAAAAAAAAAAAAAAAGCTTGGTTGATTAAGGAAAAAAATGAGTAAAAAAATCTTCCTGCCTGAATGTAACATAAAATTTGCTGCAGTGGGTTGTTTAAGACAAAACTAGATTTCCAAGCAAATTGGAAAAAAAAAAGCAATGCAGAAATTTAACAAAAGAATAAATAGTTTAGGCTTGCAAGTTTGAATTTTTTATTTCTTCTAAATAAGCCTTTTTATTTTTGCATTATGTGTTTAGCTTCTAAATTTATTTTTCAGGTAAATTATAATGACTTTTGTTTGTTTATATTTTTTGTTTTTGTTTTTTTGTTTAAGAATTTTATATGTGTATGTTTTTCTTTTTCCTAATTATTAACAATGCAATCCTTGAAGGTAGCTTTTCAAAACTTTACCCGTCAGGTTTGCTGCTCAAGACTTCTGGCATTTTACCAGAAAATAAACTTTGACAAAATTCCATTGAGAAGGCAGAGATGCATTTGACCAAAGTTGTAACAAGAGCCAGCCAAATAGAAAGCAAAAATAACTGTTATTATTTTTCCTGATCTGTTACAACTTCATACCTCATTCCTCCTAACACCATTAACATCGGCCATCTTGTCAACAAAAAATGTCCTCATGTTGTAAATATATATTTATAAATGATTGCTGATATTCACATAATGGTGACAAGATTTGAGATTTTCATGCTTTAGAGAGAGAAAATTCCAAAGAAATTGCTTTAACTCCAAATCAAATGTAAATAGCTTTTCTATACAAACTCTTGTACATAACTGAATCCCCAATACATGAGGGTGGGAGGGGATCTTGTGTGTGTGTGTAGAGGTATATGTTTATATTTATTTGTAACAAGATAAACATTCTAATGACTTGGGCATTAATATATACATACACTCAAGAACATCTGAAGGTTTAATAAACTTTTTTCCTCAAAAAAATCATCTTACATTTCTGAAGTACCAGGATATTTATTAACTCTACAATTGTTAGAAATACTCACCATATACTCGCTCAACTCACTGTATATGCCATGTTTAATATTTATAATACACACATATGTACATGCACATACACACGTATATAAATCACCACGTAAATTTAGTTGCCGCTATCAACGCATATACACACATTTCTTTTGATAGTTTTCCTTACTCTATTCCAGTCCCAAAGATGGTTAATTATTTCAAGAAATTTTTTTCCAATATTGGAATGCTGTTTATTTGATCTTTTATTTCCCTGTACAATTATACAGGGCCAGAGTATTTCATGCCTTTTACTTGCACATATTTCATGAGAATTGTCCATCGAAGGAATCGTTTACTAGTATTCAACACAGTTTATTAAGCACTAAACTCACATTTCTACACCACTCTATTTTATCTCTAACAATTTGTGCATTTTTATTTTTTTTTATTACCCTGTTTTTGGAACTGGTAGGGAAATTTTTTGTTAAATACCAATTCTTTTGCAATAATTATTCCACAACTTTTTTTATTTTTCATAAAAAGCCAAATACAATCTTGTTGAAATGTGGGACAGTGATGAGGAAATCAAATGAAGTTGCTATAAAATGTTTGATCTTGAGTGAAAACAAAGAGGTTTATTTGATTCTGGGCTCTAATAACACCAAAATTTGAGTTGTTTTTTTTTTCTTTCTCTTGGTTTAACTTTGTCAAATGCTTTTCTCCTTTTCCATGTGTTTGCTTAAATATGATCCTTCCCAGCATGCCTTACTCATTAATGAAAGCAGACTGTTAGGAAAGCTTCTGTCATTTGCAATTTTTTCAGGTTTTTTCATTTCTGAAATTGTACCAAGCATTTAGTAACGATAAATATCTCATCTAGGCAAAATAGTGAACGATTGGTGAGAACATTACTGATTTATAAACTGTGTTTTGCATGAACAAGAAAGAATCTGAAATGTTTTATCAAGTCTGCTCTTCTGTAAAATGCAAATTCCAAATAGCAATGCAGAAAAGACCATCACCTGTAACCCTGCGATTGGAAAAGATTTGTAAACCCAAAGACATAGTTCTACACTAATCCTAGCTCTCATTCCAACTTGTAAATTTCCTGATTGTTTTGTTTTTTTTTTTTGTTCTATTCATGGATCCAAACCATTTTCTATCAGTTTACACAAAAGGCAGCAAATGATTAAAATAAAAATCTATGAAAGCTCAAAGTAAAAATGATTTCAGTTTTTGTTGATTTTGAAATTGTTCATTTTATTCTTTCATGTTTTTTAGAGGCCAAAAAAAAAAATACTTGGCTTTAAATGAAACGCATTGCAAAATTTATTCAGATTCTTTCTCCACAGATTTGATTCCTACCCAGGAAACCAGAATTTCTCCTTTAACAGAGTCCTTAGTATTGCTCCAAATCAAAACCTCTTCCTATAAAATGACTCCCATTCATATTTCTAGATATGTGAAATTTTTTTCATATGATTCTGTTTTCATGAAATGTTAAATTTCATATGCATTCTTTTAAAACTTTAAAATTTTTAGCAGATTATTTGTGTTACGTTTATGGCTTTAACTTGTGTTAATATTAAAATTTTATTTATAAATTTTGAGTTTTACAAAAGTAAAATTTTAAAAATAGTTTTTTCTCTATATTTACATTTGGTTTAGTATATTTGCTTGCTTAAATTGTGATTAAAATCTGAAGACTAGTTTTGATTAAAAAATAATTTTATCTTAGGCAGAAATAAGAAAACCAGTTATTTTGCAGTAACATTTTTCTTTTAGTCGATTGAAACAAAAACTCAAATATGCAGATTTGATTTTAACTTCTTCAATTTTTCATCTTTACTGGAAAAGGTGACTAGAAATGAAAATTAAAAAAAAAAAAAAAGGACTTCAAAAATTAGATCCATTTAAATTGTTCCAATTTTTTAAGTACTTCTTTTTGTAAATTATATGATAACCAGAAATAACTAATTTTTATGAAAAGATCTGAAAAATTATCTCGTAAGAAGGACTTCTTTGTTTTCAGCACCAGGTTTAGATTGTTTAATGAACAAGTTTATATGAAAACATTTCTATCGATTCAGCATCATATTGAATGAAAATTTAGCTCCAATGTTCTCCGAAAGGACAAAATTTCATCATTTGTTTCAAATCTACAAATATGACATAGATTTCCTTTTCAAATTGATCTGTAATCTTGAGCACCAGTGTTGACCTTTCAGTTTATTTCCATTAAACATGGGGAGAGAAAGAGCGTAAAAATTTGTAGCGCTTAAGAAACAGACGGAAAGATGTTCTCATTTAATAATTGTTTTCCATAATCAGAATGGAAAAAGAAACAAAAATAAGATATACACTAAAAAAAGTGTGAATTTCTCAATTGCAGACGATTGAATTTTTTAGTGCCTGACATTGTAAAACTACACACTTCCCTGTCGGCTTTCCTGATAAGTTCCACTTACAAAAATAAGGACAAATGATTCTCATTTTTACATGGATTTAGAAATTCCTCATTTGTAAGAACTTCAATTATTTTGGGCTCTGTTTTTAGATTTAGGTACCTTATTTACTAGTTTATAGAATTCACACTCTGCATCCAATGCATTGGGATTCTAGACAGGAGGTTATTGACCAACAATTATGACGGCCAAAAATGACTCTTGTAAAATGATACTTTTCATAGATGAACAAATAGTAATTTCTTTTATATTAATTATATGTATGTTGTCATTTGTGAAAAATTGAATGAAAAAGCAGGGGGAAAAACTTCCCTATTACTGACTTCATTAATCTCTCTACCACTTTTCATTTTATAACTGTTTTTAAATAGCCCTCCAACATTGCAATAGAAACAGTCTTGTTAGGAAAAAAGATCTGTTGTAGGAGACTGGGTGTGAATTGACTGAAAGATTAAAAAATTCACTTTCAGTACATTTTCACCATAATAGATAACTTTCCCTTTTAATTAAAACTGCATTCTTTAAGTTAAAATTTTGGTCATTCATGATGAACAGCAGATATGTTATTTTGTAAAAGATCCCTTTTGTATAAGTTTTTAACTCCTAGATGTTTCACCTATGTACCTCTTAATATATCTTTTATATATAATTATCCATAAAACCCGAGGAAATTCCTTTGAAGGATGAAAAGCATAATTCAGGATTTTATTTCCATTTTTTCATTCATTTACCTTTGTTTGTCTGATATAAAGTTTTTGTTCTCATATCTTTGTTAAAGTTTTATTAGTTTCACTTTTAAATATTTTGCTGTTGAAATCCTCAGGCAGGCATTTATAACACAGAATTTAGTAGCTTGTGAAATGAATCGTTTATATAAAGTGTGAAATCTTTCCTCAAAGCCTGTATGCTTGATCTTTAAATTTAATCCTAACATATTTCTACAAACAGAAAACCAAAATCTTCACATAAAAAAAATGAGATTTGAAGATGAGTTGATTAACAAGATTTTGTGATTTTTCTTAATATTTCGATGTTTATTCTTTTCAATATGAATAATGTTCATTTTTGGGTATGAGTGAAATAAAACCTAAGCTTAACTGTTATGAAGTCATTTTTGACGTTCATAAAATGGCATCTTGAAAAAAAGATAGTTGTGCTCAATCACATTTCATAAAAATCAGTTTTTACACACGTTAAAATTCATAACTTTAGTTTAGTTATCATTTTGTATATAGACCGTGTGACCCTCCCCTTCCCATTATAAGATGAGGGGCAATCAGCAATGTCTCCAAATTTGTATTAAATCAACACACATAAACTTGGGGATTTATTGTATGTATAAAAAAATACTGTTAAAACTCTGCATGAATGTTCAAAGATAGATTGTCACAGGATGGGTTTGTGGAATTAGATTCAAACTTTTTGAACAGTTAAAGAATTAACAAACACATCCTCTCAACATTTGGTTATTTCAAATCCATCATGTGAAACAAACTTTAAGTGATGATATTATTATATATATTGCTCATTCGATAATGAATTAGAGCACTCTAACTACTGGCGTATGATACATCATACACTAAAAGTCTGCCTCCTTCTACTGAGCACCCATAGCTCAGAGGTAGAATCACCGACTGATGCCAATTCAGTCAGGTTTCAATTCTGGGTAAAAGCAAATCGGATGTCTAACCGTACTGATGAGCTGTGATACAGCGAAACATCTGTCTGCAGATGACTATATATATATAAATTTGTGCACAATAGACTAGCAGACAACGTTAATATGTTCATGTTATTCATGAATTTAAATTAAGCACTCAAGGTTTTGACTGTATTCTTCAGCCTTAACGTTCTTCTATATTTGATTTGCGAGGAAAGCAGAATACAGCCAAGGCATCAAGATAAATCCAAATAATTTGTAGAATCAAGATGGTTATGATTTTTCCATCTACAAATTTTATTTCTAAACTTGCTTGCCAATATTTGTTAACTTGTATGAAACTGTTCTTGATTCCTCCCCTCAAAGAAATAATTACAGAAATACAGAATTACAAAAAATAATTACAGGACTTCATGGGACAGAAATAAGAATGTCAATTTTGTCAGAATATTTGAAATAACAAATTATCATTACAATATGCGTTGTTAATCAGACCAACATGCTTGACTTAATTAGAGGCTTTCGTATGATATTTATTCCTATGCTAGATCTACTGATGATGACGTCAGAGCTTGTGTGTACTGATCAACCTCCTCGATAGACCTAGCATGGAAATGAATAACATTTGAGAACACTAAAAATCATTTCCACCACCTGAATTTTGGCATGAGGTTTAAGGTTTTAGAATTTCAGCACTAAATTGTCTAAGATATGGCCTAGTCTATTAAAATATTGGTTGAAACCTCAAACTCCACAGCAGTTGTGCATTTAATCTCTGTTACTGGTTCAGTGAAAGAAACAGACAAATGCGATGAATTTATTAAGCATAAATTCAATAAGGGCCTTGGTTTGAAGTTCCAAGAAGAGGTTACCTATACAAACACCTGAAGAAGGTTGGAGTGTACAATGGCCAAAATGTGAGAATAGCAAATGTCGTGATTAGGATAAAAGCCGATGAAAAAAAAAAATATTCTTTGCCTATTTAGTTGAATTTTTTTTTTTTTTTGCTTTTAAGTTTGCCACCAGGCCATTTTTTTTACACAGCCCTCAAAAGGGGGATTTTTCCCCAATTTTTCAAACAAGATAAAATCTTGTGTTTAGGATCAAATGTCTTTATATTTACATTTTTGTTATTTCTTTATGCCTAAAATAAAAACATTACATGTTTATTATGAATGTAAGTACATGGAAGTGAAAATGCGTTCACAAACATCTAATGTTTTTATTACTTGTGGCACGCACTGAAACAGATACAAGTCTTTTCTTCTACATTTAATATTCATCCATTGCTTTATCACACATGGCATGTATCTGACCAATGAAACCTTACCTTAACATACTGTCTCTTGGTTTTTTAAGAAGATTTTTAAATCATTTGTCTTTAAAAAGATCTTTGAAGAAACTTCTTAAAGTGAAACATTAGATTAAAGACACTTTTTTTCCTAGTTGTTCTTTACTTATTTTATTCATCTTGTTGGACTCTGATCCATATATTCAACTAACTATATATATATATATAAAAGTGGATATTGAAGTCAACACCCAGCAGTAAAAGTTTGTTTTGTGCTTACACAATCGTCAGGCCATATATATCGAGTTCTTACTCGACTATATATACAGGTCAGTAATGCATTGTGGGTAGTCAATTCTAGTTTTCTAATAGTTATTTTGATAGGCAGTAAAAATTATGTTTCACATTATTCTAAGGGCTATTGGGTTGAAATGTGGACCTAGTGCGATTTTCTTACTACAATATTTGTTAACTTCTTATGTTGATTATTTTATTCTTGGTTATTATTACATTTACTTGTGTTTATGTGTGTTCATTTTTTTGTTAATTTGTTTATTTACTTAATTCATTCTCAGCACTCCTTCAGGTATGTGAACACATATATTATCCTATATCGATGGCACAACTTGGAGTTTCATGCATTATGCAATCATCAGATGTATATTACAAACTAACCATTTAAGAGATTTGAATTTAAGTTCGCTCAATGTTCATGGGAGTTAAATCGTATAGTGTATTATTTTTTAATTTATCAATAGTAAAATTTAAATAGACAAAAATTACTTGGAGATGAATTTAAATTTTAAATTAAAAAATTATTAACACGCAGGGTGATAAAATCAAAGGGGCGTAATTCATAATTATTAAAAGTAACATTTACAAGGAAAGGAGAAAGTAAGGAAGTGAGAAAGAAACAGGCAAATATATAGAGAAATCTGTATCAATCGGGATTTAAGAATTGAAGTAATTTTTTTTTCTGTAGCAACATGTCATTAATTCCCTTTTTTGTTAAGTAGATTAGGGTTATTTATATGGTTTAAGATGACGAGTTCTAAAACGCATAAGTTATGTCTGTTTCCTTTTCCAGTGAAATTTAAATAGACAAAAATTACATAATATAAAATTTTAAATTAAAATAATTAAAATGCAGAGTGATGAAATCAAAGGAGTATAATTATTAATAGTAATATTTTCAGCAAAAAGAAAGACAGGATACGAGAAAGAAAGAGGTAGACGTATAAAAGAATCTGTACCAATCAGGATCTAAGAATTTAGATAAATATTTTTTCTATGGCAACGTGGTCATTAATTCACTTTTTTAAAGTAGATTAAAATACGCCACAAAGAATTGATGGAGATGCTCGGCAGCCTGGACGTATTTGGGAAAGACTTGAGAGTAATCAAGAATCTTTACTGGCAGCAAACCTCTTGCATACGAACAGGTAATGAATTGAGTAGATATACAAAGATAGAAAGGGGCGTAAGACAGGGATGTGTCTTTTCACCGGATCTGTTCAACTTGTACAGTGAGAATATTTTGAGGATCCTAGAAGTTATGCCTGATTTCATAATCAGAGGCCACAATTTAAATGACCTAAGGTACGCAGATGATACAGTGCTGATAGCAGACACAGAAAGGAAACTGCAAGTCCTCCTACAGAAGGCAGCTGAAGAAAGTAACAAGAAAGGACTAGAAATAAACTGCATGAAAACCGAATACATGGTCATCAGTAAAAAAAGCAGCCCAAAATGCCAAATACAGGTCGGGGATACTAGAATCAAGCAGGTACAAAAGTTTAAATACCTGGGAAGTGTTATAACACAAGACGGAAAGTGCAACACTGAAATCCAAAAACGAATTGGCATGGCAAACAAAGCATTCCAAAAGTTGAGTAAAGTATTAAGAAATAGGACAATTTCGCTAGAAACACGGAAGAGAGTACTGGATTGCTACATGCTGTCCATCCTTCAATATGGCAGTGAATGCTGGACAATACCATCAAAGATGAAGGAAAAACTTGAAGCAACTGAAATGTGGTTCTACAGAAGGATGCTGCGAATATCATGGATTGAACATGTGAGCAATGATGAGGTCTTGGAAATGATGGAAACAAAAAGGAAATTAATACTGAGCATCAAGAAGAGACAGCTGAAGTTCCTTGGACATGCAATAAAGGAGGTCTTGGTGAATCTGATACTAACAGGCCAGATAGAGGGAAAAAGAGACAGGGGAAAGCAATGGATAACATATTTGAAGGACCTAATCAGGTGGATGATGAAACGAGGAATGCATAGTGTAACAGGAGAAAGCTTGCAAAGAGCCACCAGGGATAGGGAAACGTGGAAGGCCATGATCGCCTACGTCCTGAAGGGACAGGGCACATAGAACAAGAAGAAGAATAAAATTTGGTTTTTGCAACAATATTGCAGGTAATAATTAGTTTCTTGTTTTTTAATCTCTAATAATATATGGATAAAGCAGTGCTTTTGCTGTATTTACTGTTGTTTAAAGACAATATATGGTTGATAAATCATAATTTCCACATGTTAGCAGTTGCTCCAAAATATAATTTAAAATCATCATCCAAATAGATGCAAGCTCTATAAACAATACCCTCGGACATACACTGGCCATTCAATGAGCAGGTCTTAATTTTTTAGCAGTGACAATTATTTTTAGAAAGGTCATTATTATTAGTAGGAGATTATCTGACATTATTCAGGTAGGCCAATATTTATTTGATATATTATGTTGTGAAACATATTTATCTAAGTTCTTGATGTATCTGTAACTAACTTTAATATTTGTTTTTGTTGAAAATCTTTTTTAGTGTGGGTTAATGGTAGCAATGTTTGTGAATTGAATTTAGAAAGAATTCTACAATGTTTGTTTGAATATTACGGCTGAAGGGTGGGTTAAACTAAATAATGTTATGTTTACAAAGTTTCTGCTTATTTCTGCCAACTTTGTTTTTTAACAGAGTATTTTAAACTAGTGTTGAGTTGACTTTTTCTAAAGCATTAATGTATTTAATTTTGGAGTTGTTAAAAACTTCATTGTTACTAGAATTAGTATTTAAATGAAATTAGATTGATTTATATAAGTTATTGATGATTCTCTGGGGGTGATTTGATTCCAACAAGAACCCCATTATTACCTGGAATATCGTTGCTAAAACCAAATCTTATGTTAGAAAAGGAGACAGATGTAATTCATGTCTTTTGGAAAAACATATCTTAAACCATATAAATAACCTTAATCTACTTAACAAAAAAGTAAATTAACGACCCCATGTTGCCATAGAAAAAATACTCACTTCAATTCTTACATCCTGATTGATACAGATTCCGTAATATGTTTGTCTCTTTTTTCTCACTCCCTTACTTCCCCCTTTCTTTCATTTCCCTGTAATTAATTCCCTATTAATAATTATAAATTACAACCCTGTAATTTCATCACTCTGTATTTTAATAAATTTTTTGATTTAAAATTTAAACTTTTTATCTACATGTAATTTTTGTATTGATGAAAAAATAATGGCCTAACATTATGAGATTTAACTCCCATGAGCATCAAGTGAACTTAAATTCAAATCTCTTAAACAGTCAGTTCATAATATACACCTTATAATTGCATAATATGTAAATATTAATTAATATTCATTAATATATATAATAGCAATGTTTATACTACATTGAGCACTGTTTTATTAACATCTGAATAATATTGTTATACATGTGGGTATTCCTATATATATATATATATATATATATATATATATATATATATATATATATAGTTATATGAATTAATAAATATACATATGGAAATACAACTGCATAGAAGGAGTTATATACATATTACTCTATTACTTTATATATATATATATATATATATATATATATGAAAGAGAGAGAGTAATATGCATATAACCCCTTCTAAGATTTCTGTTATCATCTCTAACCTAGATCTTCACAAAGCATGTGAACCTCATAGTATCCCTGTAATAATAATTAAGAAGTGTACCTCTCGAACTGTCTCCTGTTCTCTCTAAACTGTCTCCTGAAATGTCTCCTGCTTTTTTTTATTTTTATTTTTTGCTGGAAGTCATCATCTGTTGTTCCAGTTTTTAAGAACTCAGCTGGAAGGGTCAGAAGACTCACCAATCTACCTATTAGTGTTTTACCTCTTTTTGTTAAATTCCTAGAGGCCCTAATCAATGATGAATTGACTCATTTTTTCTCCTCGCAGGGCCTTTTCCCATACACTCCACCCTCGTCTATTGAACAGGTGAAGGGGCTCATCCCTTGTTCCCTGTTTAGGATGTGGTTTTCTGCTTTCTCTTTTCCAATCTTTTCACTCCTTTTTCTTTTCTTTTATTTTTCAATTGGAGTAGATAGACTAAACTATCGCCCGGTTCACACTCCACCCATGTCTATTGAACAGGTGAAGGGGCTCATCCCTTGTTCCCTGTTTAGGATGTGGTTTTTGGCTTTCTCTTTTCCAATCTTTTCACTCCTTTTTTTTTTTTTCAATTGGAGTAGATAGACTAAACTATCGCCCGGTTCACACTCCACCCACGTCTATTGAATAGGTGAAGGGGCTCAACTTTTGTTCCCTGTTTAGGATGTGGTTCCCGGCTTTCTCTTTTCCAATCTTTTCACTCTTACGTAGCCCCCTGCACATCAGTGGCGTTACCGCCTTGCTCGGGGTGACATGATTTAAAAAAAAAAAAAGACCAATAGGGCTTTTGTTTCTCCAGATCAACTGCTGATGTACTGATGATTGTCTGTGATGCTCTAGATAAAAATGGTGATGCCCGGGCTGTATCATTGGACATCTCAAAAGCCTTTGACATGATCTGGCATAGAGGTCTTCTCCACAAGCTGAAAAGTTACAGTGACTCCAGACACATTTTTGAGCTGATCCAGTTTTTCCTATCAAATTGTAAAATGAAAGTTATCCTGAATGACTATTCATCTAGACCCTTTTGCACTAACACGGGTACCCCCCAGGACTCCAGCCTTGGTTCTATGCTATTTTTAATATTCATAACAACCTTCCTGAAGACATCAGCTCTGAACTTGGCATCTACACTGATGACACATTCATTTTCTCCTGCCTCAATAGTAAGGCTATTCAGTCTGACATGGTCAATATAGAAGCTAATGTCCATAGCAACCTCATGACTGTCATTAACTGAGGCAAAAGATGGCTTGTAACATTTAACACCTCTAAAAGTAAACTTCTTTCTGCCTTCCATATCTATAAGTCTATTATGCTTAGAATATTGCTGTCACATATGATCTGGTGCCTCTATAATTTACCTTCAGCTTCTTGATAAGATCTAAAAAATAATCAGTGATATTATTGGTCCTGATCTGGTGGCTCAGCTTCAGTCTCTTATCTTCTGCCCGTAATTTCACTCTTTAAGAAAATGAAAAACAGTGATGGCAATTCACACATGCTTAGAATATTGCTGCCACATATGGTCCGGTGATCGTGCTATTTACCTTGAGCTCCTTGATAGGATCTAAAAAAGAATCCACAATATTATTGGTCCTGATTTGGTAGATCAGCTTCAGTCACTTACCCACCATCGCAAGGTTGCCTCTCTCTGGCTTTTTTCATAAATACTTTGATGGTTCAGATGGCCTCTTTGCTCTATTACCTAGACTTTATGAATTCAAGTGCAATACTAGACTGTAGAGCTCATCAGATGTAACTGTAAATTTTATGGTAACAGTTTCTTTTCTCACACTTCTTGCATATGAAACTCCCTTCCAGCTCCATACTTTCTAGCCAACTTTAATCTGCAAAAATTTAAATGCAATGTTAATCACTATCTACTGGCCTCTTGATCATTATTAATATTTCTGCTCATAATTCTTCTACACCCTGTAATCCCTTGCATTTTAGTAGCTTTACTGCTTTTCCTTGGGTTGATACTGATTAAAATTATTAAAATTTATATATATATATATATATATATATATATATATATATATATATATTTTCCACCATCAGCTCTCATGCGTTGTGACGTCGTAGAACCGCATTACAAATTTACGAATTGCGTTTGCTATTTTTGGTAACTTATCGTTGCCTAGCAAAATTTTATGTCAACACAAGATAAAATCATTGCTGATGGTGGATGTTTTTATGTTAATGTCCTTGTAACCTCTCTGAAGATGGCTCGTGTGAGCTGAAAGCTTAGAACCAACTTAAAAAAATTATCCAAATGTTGGAGAATTTTTGTCTTTATTTTCACCTGAAATTAAAGCCAAAATGCGATGTTTAGAACAGCTCATGATTAAACATAATAGACATTCATTGCCTCTTATATTTAACAGTATATGTTTAGAAAATTATCTGCTGCCTTGATTCACTAAATATATATATATACACACACATACACACATACCTAAAAAGTGCTGAAAATGAAACTGTTTTGACCTGAGGCACTTCCCTAAAATCTGACTAAACATCCAAATTAGATTAGGGGAAATCATTTCTTGTCTGAACTGAACTTTTCAGCACTCTCTTGTGACTATATATATCTCATATATATAATGACATAAATTAATAAATATACATATGAGAAGGGTGTAGATATATATAGTATTATTATTCAGATGTTAATAAAACAGTGTTCTATGTATGAACAGAGCTGTATTATATATATTAATAAATATACATATTATTCTATGTCTATGGCACGGCTTGGGAGTTTCATGGGTTATGCAATCATCAGGTACATATTTCAAAAGAGTTTGAAATATGCATCTGATGACTGCATAACAGCCTCCTGAATATGGTTGAACCAGATAGTAACGGTTCTAAGCAAATTCTCACTCTCCGCTTCAACACCACAGCAGGTCCCATTACCCTTGTCAGCATGTGTCCCTCAACATTCTCTGCTACACCGAACTCCAAGAACGCATTCTATGACAAGCTTGCATCTATGATCAGCAACACCCCAAACAAAAAAAAAAGCTTGTTCTCCTGAGTGACTTCAATGCCAGCATGGGTGCCGATCATGACTTCTAGCCCTCGTGTCTTGGACAGTTTGTTGTTGTCAAGGTGAGCAACAATGGCCGGAGACTACTCGAGCTATACACATACCACAACCAGTGCATAACCAACTCCTTCTTCAAGACCAAGCTCCAACACAAGGTCTCTTGGCAGCACCCATAATCAGGGCATTGGCATTAGTTGGATTTAATCCTTGTCAGATGAATGACCATTAAGAATGTTCTTCACACTTGCTCTTAAAACAGCGCAGACCCGAGTGTACTGCAAGATCAAAATCAAGCTGATGAGGTTACATCATGGTAGAAGCAAGGAAATCCTCGCATTGATGTCAACAAGATTAGACAACTAAATCCCGTGGAGCAGTTTGCTGAGTGATTTGAGAGTGAACAGAAAAGCTCACAAATTGAGGACACTGCCACAGAGAAGTGGGTTACTTCTGGACACCATGCACTGCACTGCCTTGCCCAACTTTGGGAGAAAGAACTCAAAGTCACATGACTGGTTTGAATCAAAGTGCACCGAAATGACTCCCATGATTAAAGCCAAGCGCACCGCTCTAGCAAAGTACAAGTGGTCACCCAACGAGAGAAACCTACAGCTCCTTCAGGCTGCCAGGAGCAAAGCTCAGCAGACAGTCAGGCACTGTGCCAACGACTTCTGGATAGAGATCAGTGGAAAAATTCAGACAGCAACAATCACAGGGAATCTCAGAGGAATATATGATGGCATCAAAACAGCAATGGGACCAGTGCAGAACAGAATAGCTCCCCTCAAATCTGCTACTGGGTTAGTCATCATAGACAAAAGACAAGATAGAGAGATGGGTGGGACACTATTCCAAGCTCTACTCTCAACAGAATATTGTGATGACAAGAGGCCTTGACATCATTGAGTGCCTACTTGTAGTGGAAAAGCTCAACACTGAGCCGATGATAGAGGATATCAGCCAGGCCATCGACAGCTTGACCTCAGTGAAAAACCCAAAGCAGTGATGGAATTCCACCTGATTTTATTAAGTACTGCAAGACTATTTTAATGCTTCCTCTGCATGAAGTCCTCTGCCACTGCTTGAAAGAAAGGGCTGTACCACAGGACATAAGGGATGCTATGAATATCACTCTCTACAAGAACAAAGGCAAGCAAAGCGACTGCAACAATTACAAAGGCATCTCTTTACTCTGCATTGTGGGCAAAGTCATTGCTCGGGTTATCTTGCTCTGTCTGCAGAAACTTGCTGAACATTTACCCGGAGTTGCAGTGTGGCTTCTTTCGATCAGAACGATTAACAGTAGACATGATCTTGCTTTGTTAGCCCCAAGAGAAGTGTAGAGAACAGCAGATGCCCCTGTACATCGCTTTCATCAATCTGATCAAAGCGTTTGACTTCGTTAGTAAGGAGGGCCTCTTCAGAATCCCGTCCAAGATTGTTTGCCCACCCAAGCTGCGGAGCTTGATTGAGTCCTTCCATAATGACATGTGGAGGACTGTGCAGTTCAACAGCAACACCTTGGAGCCCTTCAACATCTGCAGCAGGGTCAAACAGGGTTGTGTCCTCGCTCACTCTCTCTTCAAAACCTTCTTTGTGCTACTTCTGAAGGGCACATTTGTCACATCATCGGAAGGGATTTACCTGCATATGAGATTAAATTTTTCAATCTTAAATGGCAAACTTTTCAATCTCAAGCATTCCAGAGGACAAAACGTCCTTACCAGAGACATGTATGTTGTTTGCTGATGATACTGCACTAGCATCCCATACCCAGCATGAATTTCAATCACTGATGAATTTCTCTCAGGTTTGTAGAGATTTTGTGATGACCATTAGCTTGAATTAGTTTACCTACCTTGGCTCTACTGTCACTGACAACCTCTTCCTGGATATAGAGCTCGACAAGAGAATTTGGAAGACAGCCACAACCCATGTGTGCGTCAAAACACATGTTTGAACCAACTCCAAGCTGACAGTGCAGACAAAGATGGCAGTGTACAATGCCTGTGTATTTAGAACAATAATATATGGCAGCGAGACATGGACCACATATGCTAGGCAAAAGAGGCATCTGAAAGCCTTTCACATGAGAAGTATTTGCCGCATATTATGAATCTCATGGCAAGACAAGGTGCCCAACACTGAGGTCCTGTCTCGCGAGGGTCTGCCCACCATATGCACACTTCTTAAACAGCACAGACTTTGCTGGCTAGGCTATGTCCACAGCACGCCAGACGGTCACATTCCAAAAGACCTCCCGTATAGAGAGCTGACCTCTGGAAGAAGACCCACTGGGCAGCCACCACTGTGGTATCGTTACATCGCAAAATGCAACATGAAGGCTGTGAACATCAACACAAAGTCATGGAAGAGCGTTGCAGTCAACCGGACCAAATGGTGAGGAACCCTGGCCCAATAACTCAAATCAAGGGAGGAGCAACTGACTCAAGTTGCCATGGAGAGGTGAGTTCGCAGAAAGCAAAATGACAGCTTCGCCAAACCAGAAACAAAACATAAATGCAGCCTCTGCACCAAAGACTGTCACTCTGGCATTAGCTTCTACAGTCACAGATGCTGTTGCTCCAGCCAAGCAGACAATTAGGATACTACCCATGGTCAACCTTGACTGACTGAGGCCTAATTTCAAATATATATATACACATATATCAGTATACATATATTTATACACACACATATATATATCTATATACATACATATACACATATATTTTTTTTTAATCATTTCACCCCAAGCAAGGCAGAAATGCCACTGATGAGGGGGGGGGCTACATAACTGTAAAAAGATTAATTAGAAGAGAGTGAGGAGCACAAACTAGTTAGAAAGGAGCAATAGAAAGCTGAGAATGCAGGTGCGATGACAGATACATAGGTGGAGAGAAAGGGAAGGATATATGGCGGTGGGGAGAGAGCTAGAGTCCAGTGGTTAATAGATGAGTATTGACATTGAATTTAAATTTCTAGAGATTGTAGCCGTCAGGAAAGCAAGAACATGGGAGTGAGTTCCACAGGCGGGAAGTGTGAGAGAAGAAGATGCAGGAGTAGAATTGTCGTCTGCATTTGGCTAACCTGACTGTGAATGGGTGGGACCCAGTTGCCAGTCTGGTTGCACGAGTAAACACCTGTTGAGGAGGCACCAGTGACTTAAGTTCATCCGAGCAGAAGCCATGAAAGTATTTATAGAATAGACAAAGGGAGACCACATTTCGACGATGGGAACGTGGCTGCAGTCGAGTCGCCAGATCAGTACCTATCACATTACAGACTCTCCTTTGGAGCCTGTCGAGAACACTGAGGAGAATGGCAGAGGCGCCTGACCATAAATGGCAGCAGTGCTCCATGCACGGATGGATGGTTGACTTGTATATATGCAGGATCGATTCAGGCAGAAAAAACATCCTGGATCGACATAGTGACCCAACCTTCTTAGCAGTAGATTTAGCTATGGATTCAATATAGTAGTTCCATTTTAGGTCTGAGGAGAGGGTAAGGCTGAGGAGGTGTAGTGTGTTGCTCTCAAGGAAAATCGCTTGGTCCATGCTTATGGGAGGCAGGAGAGGTTGCCTGTGATGGTTGACAGACAACAGCTTGGTGTTAGACGCATTGAAGTTGACAAGCCTCTTCTTGCACCAATTCACCACAGAGTGTAGATCCCGTTCAAGGTCAGCAGCGAGATTATGTCTGTCTGCCACAACAGGTTTCTTACTGGTGCGGGAGTATATTGTGGTGTCGTCTGCGTAGATGCCTACTTGGGAACTGATCTCATCTGGGAGGTCATTGATGAAAATAAGGAAGAGCGTCGGGCCCAGGATAGAGCTCTGTGGGACACCAGCATTCGTGCTGTAGGATGAAGAGGCATGCCCATTCAAAATGACCTTCATTTTGCAGTTATTTAAAAAAGATTGGATTAGGTCAAGCAGGCAACCGGTAATACCGTAACCTCGTAGCTTGCATAGGAGGCCAGAGTGCCAAACCCTGTCAAAAGCCTTGGAGATGTCCAGAGCAACCACGTGAGCCTCGTCAGACTCATCAAGGTTCTGGAGCATGTACTCCGTTACAGTTGTTAGCAAGTCGGCCGTGGACCTGGCAAAGCGGAAGCCATATTGCCTGTCAGAGAAGAGTTTGTGGGCAGTAAGATGTTAAACTATTTCAGCATTGATTATGGCCTCGAATACTTTCCCGAATATTGGTAGAAGACTGATAGGACGATACATATCCATCATGAATTTGCTAAAGGGGTGGATTCTTTCACAAGTCTCAAGAAATCCATGTCTTTTCCTTTTATATATATAGATCCATCACTAAGTCCATAACCTAATGATAAAAAAAGCATTCATCTTACACAATGTTTTTTTAACATCACCTAATCCCTTGTCACTGAACAAAGCACTTGTCCATTAATCATAAGGGTTGAAATTTATAGTGAAAATCTCAAATAAAAATTCAGCTAAAACTTGATACAAGCTAGACATATTAACTGTCACATATGTATATATATATATATATATATTAACGAACAAGTAGGAAAAAGTGTCATTAATCTAACATGTATCACTTGTAACAAGTTTATTAAGAGATTTCTTAAAGCTTCTTATAAGTGAAACATGTCAGAATAAAGACACTTTTTTCCTACTTGTTCATTACTTATTCTATTCATTTTGTCAGATTCTGATCCATATATTCAACTCATATATACATATATATATATTAGTAAATATACATATATCTATGTCTATGGTCGAACTCAAAGTTTCATGCGTTATGCAGTCTTCACATGCATATTTCAAACTCTTTTGAAATATGTACCTGATGATTGCATAACCCATGAAACTCCCAAGCCGTGCCATAGACATAGAATAATATGTATATTTATTAATATATATAATACAGCTCTGTTCATACATAGAACACTGTTTTATTAACATCTGAATAATAATACTATATATATCTACACCCTTCTCATATGTATATTTATTAATTTATGTCATTATATATATGAGATATATATAGTCACAAGAGAGTGCTGAAAAGTTCAGTTCAGACAAGAAATGATTTCCCCTAATCTAATTTGGATGTTTAGTCAGATTTTAGGGAAGTGCCTCAGGTCAAAACAGTTTCATTTTCAGCACTTTTTAGGTATGTGTGTATGTGTGTGTATATATATATAAACTGCAAAGCCCACATCGTGTTAGCAAGCTTCATTCAAGCCCTTTCCCTGCCAGAAGAACGTGTAGTCCCTCTCCTTCAAGGATCCAGAGTCTGCCAGACATTTTTCCTGCAATGTAGCAATGTCCACATTAAACTTCCTGAGCTTGTCCTTGATAACTGCTGTTTTCCTGGGGTCACTGATATCCTGAACATCTTCAGATAGGCCGGTCAGCATAGTCTGGATGTTCCAACAGCCCAGTTTTAGAGCCGGTTTCCTTCAAGATTTTTTGTTGCCTAGTGCAAATGTTACAGTTCACTTATCATGTCTCCTAATCTCCATGCACTCAATGAAGAAAGCAAACCATGGCAGGACAACACTTTACTAGCTGGGGGATGCCCAGCTTGAGGCGGACGGTAGCTCTCCAGTGAGATTAGAGAATCTCTCCCACCAACGAGAATGACCCCTGGCACTGATGCCCTATGCCAATCAAGTAGTATCTTACAACCATTAACTGCTATTCCACGTGTTGTGAACGCAAAGGTCGCTGCTGGAGTATCTTCTCCAGGTTTAGCGTTTTGGTGCAGTATGGTCGGATGCAAGCCTGGTCAATATGATATGGAGGACATGCTGTTGCCCATGTAGCACGTTCCCCCTTGCCATGCCACTGATTAGATCAAAGGAACATCAGGGTCGTTACAATTTGGGACCAGTGCTGTCGCATCAGCTGCCAGAACTAGTTGAATACAACAGCGAACAGCCTTAGGAACTCTGACTCCTGATTTTACTCCTGATCTTATTAAGTACTGCAAGACTATTCTAATGCTTTACTCCTGAAGCCTTTCCATGACTGTATATGGCCGCAAAGCAGCAAAGGTTTGAAATGAGGGGTTTCCTTCCCCTAGGTGAACTGCCTTCCCAGGTTGAAGAGCTCCAGCTGCCCCCCACACACATATGTGTTTGTGTATATATATATATATATATATATATATATATATATATATGCGTATATGTGCAAGTAGATATATGTATATATGTGTATGTGAGTATATACAAGACCAGATGGTTTAATCACAGGTTTACATTTAAAAAAGAAAAATTAAAACACAATACAAAATTGGCTAGCCACGTGTGGAAATTGAAATCAAAATATGGAATAGACCCAGACATAACATGGAGCATTGTAAAAACAGCCAAACCTTACAATGGTGGAAAAATATGTATACTGTGCCAAGAAGAAAAATTAGAAATTATGATATAACCCAAATAAAGACGAACTGTTAAATGAAAGAACAGAAATTATGACTAAATATATCCACACTAAGAAATACCTCTTAGGTTCATACAACCACGGATGAAAACGTCATAATTCGTTTGAATTTAAACAATGCGCTTTCATAAATTTTCTGCCACGTGAACGTTCAAATAAAACACCGTTACAAGAGCGTTCTTAAATAGAAAAACGATAAACGGTAAAATCAATTATTAAAAATCGCCTGAAGACACCACTCATGGTAGAAACCTGGGTAGCGAAATAACTCATTTAAAAATGGAAAATATTCAAAAGTTCTACAATATCATTTTTAATACAAATGTGTACTGGTCTAACCCTCTTATGACCAAAAACTAAGTATTAAACAATCAATATATATATATGTGTGTGTGTGTATGTGGGTATATATTTGTATATATAGTAGTAGGCCTCCGTCGGTCAGGATTGACCATGGGTAACACCCTAGTTGCCTGCTTGGCTGGACCATCGGCATCTGTGACTAGAATCCGACAGACCAGAAACAAAACATAAATTCAGCCTCTGCAACAAAGACTGTCACTCCCGCATCTCACGTGGAAGGTGTTCAGACGCCTCTCTTATCTGGCGTATGTAGTCCATGTCTCACTGCCATATAGCAGTGTACTGATTACACAGGCGTTGTACAATGCCATCTTTGTCTTCACTGTCAACTTGGAGTTCGTCCAAACCCGTGTTGTGAGGCGCGCAAGGGTTGTGGCTGCCTTCCCATTTTTCTTGTCGATCTTTATGCCCAAAGAGAGGTTGCCAGTGATGGTAGAGCCAAGGTAGGTAAACTGATGGACCCCATCCAATTCATAGTCATTGATTGTGATGACCGGTGGTGCTGTGGTTCCTTGACCCAGAATGCTTGTTTTTTTTTTAAGCTAATGGTCAGCCCAAAATCTCTGCATGACTGACAGAAATGATCTATCAGTGTTTGAAGCTCATGTTGGCTGTCGGATGCTAATGCCGTATCATCAGCAAACAATATGTCTCTGATAGGACTTTTCAGGCCTTATTCTTGGCTCTGAGATGGGTGAGATTGAAAAGCCTGCTATTTGATCTCGTATGCAGGTAAATCCCTTCCCATGATGTGCCGAATATGTCCTTCAGAAGTAGCGCGAAGAAGATTCCGAAGAGAGTGGGAGTGAAGAAACAACCCTGTGTGACGCTGCTGCAGATGTTGAAGGGCTCCAAGGTGTTGCTGTTGAACTGCACAGTCCTCCACATGTCGTTATGGAAGAACTCGATCAAGCTCTGCAGCTTGGGTGGGCAGCCAATATTGAACAGGATTCTGAAGAGGCCCTCCTTACTAACGAAGTCAAACGCTTTGATCAGATTGATGAAAGTGACGTACAGGGGCATCAGCTGTTCTCTGCACTTCTCCTGGAGTTGACGGAGCGAGAAGATCATGTCTACTGTTGAGCGTTCTGATCGAACACTGAGACTCTGGATAAACATATTCAGCAAGTTTCTGCAGCCAGAACAAGATCACCCGAGCAATGACTTTGCCCACGACGCAGAGTAGAGAGTTGCCTCTGTAATAGTTGTCGTCGCTTTGCTTGCCTTTGTTCTTGTAGAGAGTGCTGATCGTAGCGTCCCCCATGTCCTGTGGTACAGCTCTTTCTTTCAAGCACTGGCAGAGGAAGCATTAGAATAGTCTTGCAGTGCTTAATAAGATCAGGAGGAATTCCATCACTGCCTTGTTTTTTTCACTGAGGCCAAGCTGTCGATGGCCTCGCTGAGTTCCTCTATCATTGGCACAGTGTCAAACTCTTCCACTACAGGTAGGAACTTAGTAGCATCAAGGGCTGCTTCTGTTGAGAGTAGTAATTGGAATAGTGTCCCACCCATCTCTCCATCTGTTGTCTTTTGTCTGTGATGACTATCTCAGTGATGGATTTGAGGAGATCTATCTTGATGCCATCATATATTATTCAGACATTCCATGAGATTGCTGCTTTCTGGCTTTTTTCACTGATCTCTGTCCAGTAGTCTGGCAGTCTGCTGAGTTTTGCTCCTCGCAGCTCTATGGATCTGAAGGTTTCTTTTTGTATATATATTTGGAGGTATATATATATATATATATATATATATATATATATATATATATGTATATATATATATATATGGCAGACCGGAAGGAGACTACCACCACCTTTAAATTTGTTGTTTTTCATTTCTTTTGCCTTTTTTTCAGTGCAGTCTTATCGATTATTACATAAAGTTTCCGATTATAAAAAAAATTGGAAACGCTTTATTATTTAAACAATTTTAGGAGGGAGTCTCAGTTTCTCATACAACGTTATAGTAAATCGATCCTCCATTTTAGAGCGAGACATGGACCACGTATGCTAGGCAATTCGATGCTTTTTTCTAGAACGATTTGCTTTTGGCCTCAAAATACGCCTCAGTTTCCGATATCACTTCTTCATTAGAGCCAAACGTTTTTTTCCCTGGAACACTCTTTTGAGGTCTTCAAACAGCCAGTATTTACTGGTGGCCAGATCTGGAGAAAAGGGGGAATGCGGAAGCAATTCAAAGTGCTATTCAAGTAGTTTTGCCATCATTGCGATTGACTTGTGACATGGTGCGTTATCTTAGTGAAAAATCACTTTTTCTTCTTCATTTGTGGCAATTTTTTTTTAATTTCTTCCTTCAAACGTACCAATAATGTCATATAATATTAGTTATTGATTTTTTTTTCTCAAGGTAATTGATGAACAAAATACTTGTACATCCCAAAATACGGAGATCGAAACCTTGCCTGCTGATGTTTGCGTCTTTGGTCGCTTTGCAAGGCTTTCACCTGCTGCTGTTCACTCAGCTGACTGCCAATTTGACTCCGGAGTGAAGTGGTGGATCCATGTTTCATCCATTGTCACATATTTATGCAAAAACTATTTCTTGTTGCGTTGAAATAGCTGCAAACAACGCTCTGAATCGTCAATATGTTGTTTTTTATTGACTGTTAACAAACCTGGCACCCACTTTGAACTCAAATTTCTCATTGACAAATGTTCATGCAAAATGGTGAATACACTGCCTTCTGATATGTTCAACTCCTCTGATATCTCACACAACTTCAATTTACGATCGGCGAAAATGAGTTTGTGGATGTTTTTTTTTTTTGGTGGGGGGGTTCCGGGACAGTTGCCAATTTGGGGCGGCCTGAGGGTTCTGCATCATTTGTGTCTGTACAACCGCGTTTTAAGTCAGCATACCACCTTTTAACCGTTGTTTCCGACAGAGCAGAGTCCAAATAACACTTATCAAGTAATTGCTTTGCTTGAACAGTATTTTTCCCATCAGAAAGCAATGCT
This sequence comes from Ascarosepion bandense, assembly GCA_037127315.1. Taxonomy (NCBI): domain Eukaryota; kingdom Metazoa; phylum Mollusca; class Cephalopoda; order Sepiida; family Sepiidae; genus Ascarosepion; species Ascarosepion bandense. The sequence goes on along the minus strand of JBBBDQ010000595.1, from coordinate 34,854 downwards.
TTATCAACACATGAAATTCAGATTTTTCCATTGTTTTGCATCAGTAGCTTCACTAAAATAACTGTAATTTGTAAACAAATAAACCGATTAGGCCCAAATTTTGTCACGTACCATTTGAAGGTTAGTACTTCATACAAATCATATGAACTTTTTATTAGTGCTCCTTTCTATATGTCAGGCCCGGGATATATTGAGTGATGTGTTATACTTGCAAATATATATACACACATGCACATACACATATATATATATATATATATATATATATATATATATATATATATATATATAGCGTACGTGAAGGAGACTACCACCACCTTTAAATTTGTTGTTTTTCATTTTTTTTTTTTTACTTTCTTTCAGTGCATTTTTATCGATTACACCCTAAACTCTCCGATTGACAAAAAAAAAATCAATATTTAAACAATGTGAGTGGGGATCAGTTTTTCATACAACGTTATAGTAAATCGATCCTCCATTTTGAAACCACTCGCCGGTACGGCATTACCACCACTTCTAAATTTGTTGATTATCAGTTTGTTTGTTTTTTACTTTTTTTCAGTGGAAATTATCGATTAAACTCTAAACTTTCCGATTGACAAAGAACATTTGGAAAAAAAATTTCAATATCTAAACAATTTTAGTGTGTGTGTGTGTGGGGGGGGGGTCTCAGTCTTTCATACAACCTTATAATAAATCGATCCTGTGCAATTAACTTTGTTGCTTGCGCATATTCAACAACTGAATCCTCTGCGAAATTTTTGAATAAAGCCATTTTTGGAGTTTCCGAGGAGGATGCCATCGTAAGACCTGAAGAAAACTTGAAAAAGACAAAAACAAGAGCAACAACTCGTCCAAAAAACAAAAAACAAAAGAAGCGACCCAATCATTGCTACATTGCAGGAAAAATGTCTGGCAGACTCTGGATCCTTGAAGGAGATGGATTACACGTTCTTCTGGCAGGGAAAGGGCTTGAATGAAGCTTGCTAACACGATGTGGGCTTTGCAGTTAAGAACAGCCTCCTGAATATGGTTGAACCAGATAGTAACGGTTCTAAGCAAATTCTCACTCTCCGCTTCAACACCACAGCAGGTCCCATTACCCTTGTCAGCATGTGTCCCTCAACATTCTCTGCTACACCGAACTCCAAGAACGCATTCTATGACAAGCTTGCATCTATGATCAGCAACACCCCAAACAAAAAAAAGCTTGTTCTCCTGAGTGACTTCAATGCTAGCGTGGGTGCCGATCATGACTTCTAGCCCTCGTGTCTTGGACAGTTTGGTGTTGTCAAGGTGAGCAACAATGGCCGGAGACTACTCGAGCTATACATATACCACAACCAGTGCATAACCAACTCCTTCTTCAAGACCAAGCTCCAACACAAGGTCTCTTGGCAGCACCCATAATCAGGGCATTGGCATTAGTTGGATTTAATCCTTGTCAGACGAATGACCATTAAGAATGTTCTTCACACTTGCTCTTAAAACAGCGCAGACTGTGACACAGACCACTCCCTAGTGTACTGCAAGATCAAAATCCTCGCATTGATGTCAACAAGATTAGACAACTAAATCCCGTGGAGCAGTTTGCTGAGTGATTTGAGAGTGAACAGAAAAGCTCACAAATTGAGGACACTGCCACAGAGAAGTGGGTTACTTCTGGACACCATGCACTGCACTACCTTGCCCAACTTTGGGAGAAAGAACTCAAAGTCACATGACTGGTTTGAATCAAAGTGCACCGAAATGACTCCCATGATTAAAGCCAAGCGCACTGCTCTAGCAAAGTACAAGTGGTCACCCAACGAGAGAAACCTACAGCTCCTTCAGGCTGCCAGGAGCAAAGCTCAGCAGACAGCCAGGCACTGTGCCAACGAGTTCTAGATAGAGTTCAGTGGAAAAATTCAGACAGCAACAATCACAGGGAATCTCAGAGGAATATATGATGGCATCAAAACAGCAATGGGACCAGTGCAGAACAGAATAGCTCCCCTCAAATCTGCTACTGGGTTAGTCATCATAGACAAAAGACAAGATAGAGAGATGGGTGGGACACTATTCCAAGCTCTACTCTCAACAGAATATTGTGATGACAACAGGCCTTGACACCATTGAGTGCCTACTTGTAGTGGAAAAGCTCAACACTGAGCCAATGATAGAGGTTCTCAGCAAGGCCATCGGCAGCTTGACCTCAGTGAAAAACTCAAGGCAGTGATAGAATTCCACCTGATTTTATTAAGTACTGCAAGACTATTTTAATGCTTCCTCTGCATGAAGTCCTATGCCACTGCTTGAAAGAAAGGGCTGTACCACAGGACATAAGGGATGCTATGAATATCACTCTCTACAAGAACAAAGGCAAGCAAAGCGACTGCAACAATTACAAAGGCATCTCTTTACTCTGCATTGTGGGCAAAGTCATTGCTCGGGTTATCTTGCTCTGTCTGCAGAAACTTGCTGAACATTTACCCGGAGTTGCAGTGTGGCTTCTTTCGATCAGAACGATTAACAGTAGACATGATCTTGCTTTGTTAGCCCCAAGAGAAGTGTAGAGAACAGCAGATGCCCCTGTACATCGCTTTCATCAATCTGATCAAAGCGTTTGACTTCGTTAGTAAGGAGGGCCTCTTCAGAATCCCGTCCAAGATTGTTTGCCCACCCAAGCTGCGGAGCTTGATTGAGTCCTTCCATAATGACATGTGGAGGACTGTGCAGTTCAACAGCAACACCTTGGAGCCCTTCAACATCTGCAGCAGGGTCAAACAGGGTTGTGTCCTCGCTCACTCTCTCTTCAAAACCTTCTTTGTGCTACTTCTGAAGGGCACATTTGTCACATCATCGGAAGGGATTTACCTGCATATGAGATTAAATTTTTCAATCTTAAATGGCAAGCTTTTCAATCTCAAGCATTTCAGATCCAGAGGACAAAACGTCCTTACCAGAGACATGTATGTTGTTTGCTGATGATACTGCACTAGCATCCCATACCCAGCATGAATTTCAATCACTGATGAATTTCTCTCAGGTTTGTAGAGATTTTGGGATGACCATTAGCTTGAATTAGTTTACCTACCTTGGCTCTACTGTCACTGACAACCTCTTCCTGGATATAGAGCTCGACAAGAGAATTTGGAAGACAGCCACAACCCATGTGTGCGTCAAAACACATGTTTGAACCAACTCCAAGCTGACAGTGCAGACAAAGATGGCAGTGTACAATGCCTGTGTATTTAGAACAATAATATACGGTTTGAAATTAGTGTATCGCCCTAAGAGAGGACTATGTTGATGAATAAAGTCGAACTTTGCGTAAAAGTGGTTGTTTCATTAGTTAGGCCTGGGATTTATTGAGTGACTAACAGTATAGCCCGGCGTTGCTCGGGTGTAATGAAAGCTTTAAAACTAATCCATGGTCCTGGATCTCAGACTCAGCCTAAAGAATACTTGTGTGAAGTTTAGTGAGAATCGCATAAAAATTGTAGATTTGTATAAAGGACATACAGACAAATAAATAGACACCCACACAAACATCTTGCCTTTTATATATAATATTATATATATATTATCGATTTTCTGCACTATTGTAAGAACTGCAACCTTGAAACTTCTGAATATCTTTTTGTGTATCAAATTTGATTAAAATCAGACTACTCCTTCTATAACCCGATTTTTTCGATTTTCGATATTTATCGGGAGTACCTCGACACAAAACCGAGCTAAAAACACTCGCAGACGCTTATAGTACAACTGTGTAAATTTTCAAGAAAATCGGTTCAGCCGTTTCGGAGTCTATAGGTAACGGACATACACATACACACACACACAGACAAAGTTCCATTTATAAATAAGTTTAGATTTGTTATATGCATGTGTTTATATACACTTGCTGGACACTTGTATTCTTGGATACCCGTCTATCAGGGCAGTTAGCTAATCGCCATTGCAGACGCCTGATTAGGCACATTTGTATTTGTTCAACACCCACAGAGCCCCACTTGTGGTTTATACTCCAACTATCCTGATTGGACCTTAGTTACTGTTTCTTGGAGTGAGTGCGTTATTTAGAACAAGGCCAGGACGCTCAAAACTTGTGACTTCAAGCTAGCACAACCATCGACGGCTCTTCAAAGGAAGCTGTCTACCCAATTTCACTCACAATGCTTGGGTCAACTCATAGCATGGTTTTCGGGCACTTTCCAAAGGGGCCGCATTATGGGGTCGCCTTTTTCAGACCGATAAATGACATCAAGCTTCCTGACAAATCGGGAATGGTAAAATTCGATCTCGGGATTCATGCTCAGAAAGCGAACTTTGTAACTATTCGCGCTCACGCACACACACACACACACACACACACACAGTAACTACGAAAAATACTGCAAATAAGAGTAAGTGCCTCTTGTCATTTTCGATATCTAACTTTTAACCTGAATTTTTAAAAATAAAAATTTTCTTAAAACTTTTGTTTTAGTTTTAATTGAAAGCTAAATGATTAAATTTACTATTTCCAGTAAGCAAAATACTCTGGTTTATTTCAAACAGAAATTATATTGATTGGAATATAAAAGCGATCGACACATTTGTAAACAAAAGTTAATTCTCGGTTTTAAAAAACTTGCAAAAACAAAATATACATCTGTGACACATTATTTTTTGAAAATAAGCCAATTTTATGTTAAATTAATCTGATTTACACAAGTATTACTTATTTATAGCGTGAAATTTAGAATAAAACTATTTCTTAATCGTAGATTTGAACTTTTTGACCTGTCCGCCGTATATCAAAACGTGTTAACAAGTTTGTGCTTAGAGATAACATAAAATTGTATGACTGTCACAAGTAACGAAATAGTACAAATATTTTTCTTGTAAGTGAGGAAACTCTGACCTTTTAATTTGCACTTAGAAATTACCATACAAAAAAAAATTCAAATACACAAAAAAAATTATTTTAAAAATATGAAAGCCAAACGATTTGTATTAAACTTTTCGATTTTCGATAGGCAATATAATCTTCAATCATTAACTTAGAAATCTAACCGCAACAAATCTTTAAAGTATTTTTAAAATATTTTTGAAACTAAATTATTATGATAATAAAAAAAAATGAAAACAGTTCTTTTAAAATTTCATTAATAATCATTTTTTTTCTTCAATGATTCAATGTCCTTAATTTTTATTATTTATTCAAGCAATTAAAAGCTTATCAAATTAAAGAATATCAGAGTTTTATGGCATTTTTTATTTTACTCTTCGGAGCAGATTTTTGGATACAGAGGTCAAATTTTTAAAAAAAATAGATTATTTATATTCCCCAATGGGTTTTGCATTTAACTAATAAAACCATAGACAGCAACAAAGTAAAATTTATTAAAATTTCATGGATTTACCTGGAGAGGTGGGTAACAGAGGTAAAAAAAATATTTTTACCAAAAAAAAAAAAATAATAATAATAATAATTTAAAAAATTATCTCATTCATTTGTGAATGAGTACTGAAAGTTTCATTAAAATCTGACAATTATTTGATTTTTGTGAAAATTTCAAAATTAAATGTTTGTCACCGGAAAAAATTGGGTGATGTCATCATTACGTTTTCCATTGTAAACAGTTGTAACGTTTTCATTAGCCACTAACTCAAATCAAAACAAGATTTTCAGCCAAAATTTCGAACATTTTAAGGGATTAAATTTTTTTTTTAAATAGTTAAAAAATATTTTGATCTTTCCTCTTAAACATTTTGACGGGAAAAGAAGTTCGTTTTTATTATGTTTGGGACCTTTTTTATTCGGGCTGTTTTTTTTTTTGTTTTGTTGTTTTTTTAGCGATTTAGTGGAGGTAGCTAAAAGTGAATACCTCACTCCACTCATAAATAAGGGTTTCCAACTGACAGAAGAAATACCATACAATTAGAATCTCTCTGGAATCCAGAAAATATGAAAAAGAAGAAAAAATTCTCGCATACGTCTCCATACACAACAAAAAACAACCAAGAATTATTTAAAAGATTAAAAGACACACAGAATTACTCAGCAAAAATTATAAAATAGAAAAATCCTGAAGATAACTAAAATAATGATAAGCAAACGTCAACTCCAAAATTTAAAAATCACACTTAACCTCATCAAAATTCGAGCAACACGCAACACAGGGGTGCACAAAATGCAACAAAAAAAGATGTGGATTCTGAAACATAATAAAAGGAAACCCCCTTCAAGTTCGAAGACAAATCTACATTCAAAATAAATACAAATCTGAGCTGCAACTCTAAAAACGTAATTTATGCTCTAAAATGCGATGAATGTGCAAAACTATATGTGGTGGAAACACAAGGCTTGAATAAAAGAGTAACTCTACACAAGTATCGTGTATGAAGTGGTGAGCAGGTCAGAAAGTTCATAGGCGTGCGTGTTTGTTGTTTCTTTTTCACACTCGCATGTTAAATCTCTTCCGTCACCTTTCGTTGGCCATAATTTTTTTTTTTACACTGACTTGCGAAATTTGATTTCGTCTTTGTACTTCAAAATTGTTTCCAGCGATTTCGATTCAGTTCTACTCTACGGGTCATGTAGTTATTTCTGTTGTTTTTTTTTTAATACTATTTTTTGCAACGTCTTTCATATTGTTTGTTGAACTTGTGTTGTTTTATAAATATTTCTTCCTGCATCATGAGCGTGTCATAATCTACATTTTGGTTGATAGGTATGTAGTGGAATAAAAAATTAAGAATCAAAATCAACCTTCTTCTTCACTTTTACAAAACTTCACAATGATGTGTGAAATCCTGGTTTTTCCCAAAAAGGATTGACCATGTGCTTAAAGAAAAAGTCGAAACCAGATTTCGCAAGTAGGTGTTAAATTGATTTTTGACCAATGGGAGCGATTTGCAAGACTAAAGGGACTTTATTTTTGACCAATGGGAGCGATTTGCAAGACTAAAGGGACTTTATTTTTGACCAATGGGAGCGATTTGCAAGAATTGAGGACTTAGCGATCAAGTGCGAAATTCAAAAAGGACGATATAAATGACTTCGGCGTCGGTCAAGACAGTCACACATGGAAGCGGCATAGACGATAGGCTAAAATGTAGCGGGAGAAACTTCAAGTGACCCGGACATTTGTCCTCTTTCTCTTTTATTCTTGCGTGCTGATTTTCTTTACTCCTTCTTCTCCCCCCAATGACACTCCTACGAACAAACACTAATGCATACATACGTACGTACGTACGCATATACTCTTTCAACAGTTACTACTACATATCTTGATACCTTTAACTTTCTCATTGAACATTAATTTCTACAAATTCTTGTTAATATTTCCTTTTAATACATTTCTATCTAAACTTATTTATAAATGGAACTTTGTGTGTGTGTGTGTGTGTGTGTCCGTGTCCGTTATCTATAGACTCCGAAACAGCTGAACCGATTTTCTTGAAAATTTACACAGTAGTACTATAAGCGTCTGCGAGTGTTCTTAGCTAGGTTTTGTGTCGAGGTACCCCCAATAAATATCGAAAATCGATAATTGAAAAAATCGGGTTATAGAAAGAGTGGTCCGACTTTAATCAAATTTGATACACTCATAGACAAAGACATAAGAAACGATATTCAGAAGTTTCAAGGTTGCAGTTCTTACAATAGTGCAGAAAATCGATAATAAGGCAAGATGTTTGTGTGTGTGTCTGTTTATCTGCCTGTATGTCTGTATATTTTTCAGCCCTTTTATTTTAGTTTTTGCTTCGGGTTTGGCTCTAAGTAGGTATAATTGTAGTTCGTAGTCTCAGTCATGATACCACTTACTCAGAGAACATATTTAACCTTCAAAATTCAGTTTACAATGAAAAAAAGTTATTTGATATCGGTACCAGGAAATCAAAATTTGACTTACATTCATTCATTTTTCTTTCAATCTACGGTTTCGCTTTAACTGGAAACAACTATTGCTTTTTAGTCTTTCGTGCCAACGTCCAAAGAGTCTGAGCTCCAGAACCATGGATTAGTTTTAAAGCTTTCATTACACCTGAGCAACGCCGGGCTATACTGCTAATTCTAACATAAAAAAATGTATATTTCATTCTTACTTCATTCCACACAATTCCACATATTCCAATCTACAAACAACCTTCTGATAATTCTGATGATTATGACTCTGCATAAAACTTGTAAGCTGTCGAGAGTTCGGTTATGTCTGACATAAGGCCGAACCAATAAACATTAACCATCTCCCTCCGGCTGCAGGCATTACTCTGAATTTACCTCCACTACATTCGTGTAAACATTGGGAGACGTACAATTTCCTGTTATTGGCTAGTTTAATGTTATACTTGTTAGCATATATAACATAAAATGAATTTCGATGTTCAAGTCAGTTGTATGGCCATTTCTACATGGAACCCCTAAGAGAAATTTCACGTATCATCGGCAACTTTTTATTTCGAAACAAAGCAAGCTATATTACCGGCGGAAGTGCAAAAAAATATACTTCACAGAAAAATTCAAGGAGTGGGATTAATAAGAAAGTAGACAGAAATCAATGTCTATTTTTAGATTTTGGAAAAACTTTACTTTTAAACTGAGTTGTAAGATAAAATTTAGCTTTGTCTGGCTCTAAGAAAAAGAAGTAGAAAGATAAAGAAAGAAAGAAGTGGGAAGGAGTGGTTGACAGGAAAGTAAGCCAAGAAAGGAAAGAAAAAGGAAAAAAGAAAAATTAATCTCCATAGAAACGTTAACAGACGTGTTGACAAATAAATCAGAGCGGTTTTTGGTTTAAATAAATGGGATGAAGTTATTAGAAATAAATTTAGGGGGGAAAACTTGACATATAATTTAATTTTAAAACTAGATTTAAATTAAAAAATAAACTTTATAAAATTTATAGAAAATTAATAAAATTCATAAAAACATAGAGTAAAATAAAATATAAAACAATAAATATAAAAATAAAGATGGAAAAAATTTTACTTAAGGAATGTAATAAATGAATAAATTCAACAAGTGTACATTTACACACACCCACACACGCCCCCACACACATATACATATATATATACATATACATACACACACACATACACATATATATATGTGTGTGTGTGTGTGTTATATGTATATATATATATATATAATTATATATATATAATTAAATTCTGTACTTACAGAAATATTTTCAAATACTTAAAAATTAGGTACAACCTTAATTTAATTAACAAATTAAACAAATTACTGCTATTCAAGGCAAAAATAAGATCTGCGGATACTAAAATAATTTTTTTCCATCAATGTATCCGTTACCAGGTTTGCCCCTCCTCAATTCAATTTAGAATTAAGAAGGCCAAATTACATCCAAGTTGGAAAATTGAACACGTCTTTATTAAAGACTCTATTCAACATCTTTCGACTACAAGCCTGAATTTAAAGTTTGAATACAGGGGATTATGGTGCTATTGCAAAAATTTGGTTTCTTTCTTTGACTGGATAAGGTTCTCCCGATATTTGGGATGAATCCATCGATATAACAAGGAGAAGATTTTTTCAGAGTTTGAGGTCCTTTTTGCTTAGTTGGCGAGACTTAAACCTGTTTTCTCGGATGCGGTTAGCAATTTGAAAGCCCAACTGAATTATTCGGCACACATGTTTGCAACTTCCTCTGTTGCTTCAGCTGAATCCAAGTGGACAGTTGAACATCAACGTGTATAGAATTCACTGAGGAATAACTTAGAATTAGTGATTTCCAGACCAGATAAGGGTGCTGGTGTTGTTGTTCTTGATTGCGCAGATTATGTGTGCAAGATGTCTGTAATGTTGGATGACACTTCAAAATTTACAAAGCTTGGATCTACCAATACGTGTGACC
>JBBBDQ010000595.1:0-20000 GCA_037127315.1 Ascarosepion bandense | reverse complement strand
ATAAGGAAAGAAACTTTCAAGGGGATGCTTCTTTCATTACTACAAACTTCTTGAAGGCTAGGGTCAAGCAGTATCTATTGTCATACAACTCTTGACCCCTCCCTTACAACATCTCCATTCAGTAACCCTCTACCTTGAGTGGTACTTTAGCCTTGTATTAAGTGAATAATATTTCAAAAAAAGAAATATTAAAAGAGCAACTCTGAATTCAAACCAGGGATGAAGCTGTTGAATTGACTGGATGTGAACTTTGACTTTCTTCCAACAGCTTCTGTAGTAAAACTGATGCAGACATGGTTTCCAAAAATGTACATCTAGCAGGCACGGGTGAGATTTCAACAGAACTAAACAGCTGAGTTGGAAGTGGATTAAATAAATTGCACAAGTGAAAACACAAAACAAGAATCTTCTCCAAGACAAATGCATAGCAAAAATATACAAATAATTCTTCATCTGAGAAATCATCAATTTATTTGTTAGCATTTCCCTTGAACCATACTCACTATTTTGATTTTTTCTAACCTTGACCACATTTGTTTCATGAAAAACATGCATTTCTGGAAAACTTTCATCAGAAAGACTCCATGACGAGTTCATGCTTTTTTTGTTTTTGTTGTAACGTAAAAATAAATGATAGAACTGCCCGACAATAAGAATTGAGAAAGTTTGCAATAACAAGAAAAAGAAAAGAAGAAAGACAAAAAATAATATAAAACAAACAACATATGCAAGGCAAATAAACAGGAATAAGGCAAAGCAACAATATGTCAAAAAGTTCACACACTACGAATTGGGGTTGACACGCAAAAGCAAGTTCGGAAAAGCAAACATAGTGTTCTGACTTCAAGACAGAATGGGACTGAGTCAGGTGAAACCAAGAACTTGTCTATTTTTATTGACTAGGAAAAAATCCCAGCATGCATTTGTGTGCTTTTGTGCATAAATTCAGGAGTGGGGAGTGTTTTGCAGTCATTCCAGATTACGATTGAAACCAACAATTTTTGTTTTTCACTATTGGTTTCTTGCAATCCAAACAGTTCAAAAATAACATTTCTTCTAAATGCTGCTGTCTATGTTTCGAACGTGTGCTCTTAATCATTCTTTTTTTTTTTAACAAATATGTTCGTATTATTCAAGTGATTCAATGAAACATAATCTCAAAATTCAATTCACTTCACAAATCATTTTCACCTCTCCACTTTGGACACTCACTCAATAGCGTTTTCTATTTAACAGAAATTTTCATATAATTTAAAGAAATGCAATTCAGTAGCCATTTCAATCTGTCTGTTCATCTTCTTATGAATGTGTCAAAGTTTTCTACTATCCATTTTGTAGTTTTACTGTCTTTTAGGGGACAGACAGACACACACACACACACACACACACACACACACACACACACACACACACACACACATGAAAACATGTATCATTCTTCTTTTTATATACAACCACCCATTACACTTTGCAAACAGGACCTGATTTCATCATTGTTACTCACCTAACACCACATAAATGTCTGTTGTCATTGAGTTTATTTTATGTCTTCAAATCTCCCAACGCCTTTTTCTATCTAGCCTCACATTTTTTGCTGTATTTCATTTGTTCATTTTATGTGTCGAAATCGATATTTAATGCACATGTAATAGTCTTTTTCAGCAAGAGTAACAATGGTGACTTAGTTGTCATTAGCCATTGAATTTCCACATGTTACACTGGTTAATTAGATTCCAACTTCACCTCAATATCATCATCATCATCATCTCACTATTCTATTTTTTATCTAATATAATAATATTGATTTAATATTGGCATTATACTTTCACTAGTTTGGTTAATATGATCAATTGTCATTATAGGTCATCTACTTTTCCATTGTTCCATGTGACATAAATTCATAAGTTTAAAGAGGGCGAACATTAAGTGATGGTAAAGAAGGCTAAAGCCAATCTGTGACCTGTTTTGGGTGTTACAAATCAACGGACACTGTATTTTTTTTCTAAACAGATATATGATAACCAATTATATGATATAGAGCGAATTAATTATTAGTAGAATATACTTACTTTGTTAATTAAATAATAGATTTTTTATTACTTTTTATTTATCATATTTATGATAGATAGATAGATAGATAGATAGATAGATAGATAGATAGATAGATAGATAGATATGAACAGACGAAAGATAGATAGACAGATGGATATGAAGTAAAATGGAATAGAATGAGAAATATAAATATATATGAAAAGAATATGGTAGGAATATTTGATTATATCTATCTATCTATCTATCTATCTCAGTCTGTTCATAGCTATCTATCTATATATTTATCTGAGTCTGTTCATATCTATCTATCTATCTATCTATCTATCTATCTATCTATCTATCTATCTCAGTCTGTTCATATCTATCTATCTATCTATCTATCTATCTATCTATCTATCTATCTATCTCCATCTGTTCACATCTATCTATCTATCTATCTATCTATCTATCTATCTATCTATCTATCTCAGTCTGTTCATATCTATCTATCTATCTATCTATCTATCTATCTATCTATCTATCTCAGTCCATTCATATCTATCTATCTATCTATCTATCTATCTATCTATCTATCTATTTTTTTTCATTTTTTTTTAATCATTTCACCCCAAGCAAGGCATTCCACTGCCACTATTGCGCTTGGGAGGTAAATAGGAAGAGTGGTTAGATATAGGAAATGTCAGAAGGGGGGGTGATAGATAGTTGGGTGGGTGGGAAGAGTGTTTGAAAGAATGGAAGTTAGTGTGTTTGAAAGAATAGAAGTTAGTGTGTTAGGAGGTGTCTATTGACCTTACATTTAAACTCCTGGAGATTGTAGCCGTCGGGGAAGCAGTCATGTGGAAGAGAATTCCACAGTCGGGAAGTGCGAGACAAGAAACTGTTGGAGTAGAAGTTGCGGTTGCATTTTATCGGTTTCACTGTAAAAGGGTGGGATCTAGTTGCTAATCTAGTATCTCGTGCAAATTCGTATTTAGGGGGCACCAGTGATCTAAGTTCATCGGAGCAGAAGCCGTGAAAGTATTTATAGAAGAGACAGAGGGAAGCCACGTCGTGCCGGTGAGAGAGAGACTGCAGGCGGTCTGCTAAGTCGGTATCGATCACATTACTGACTCTCCGCTGTACCTTGTCTAGAAGCCCAAGGAGAATAGCAGGGGCACCCGACCAGATATGGCAACAGTATTCAATGCACGGGCGGATGGTAGATTTATAAATGTGCAGGATAGATTCAGACGGAAAAACCCTCCGGGCTCTGCACAGAGAACCGACTTTCATAGCAGCGGATTTAGCAATGGATTCGATATAGTCATTCCACTTGAGGTCCGCTGAAAGTGTGAGACCAAGGAGGCGTAGTGTTTTACTCTCTGGGAGGCAAGCCTGGTCCATGCTAATAGGAGGTAGGTGCGATTGTCTATGATGATTAATTGATAGTAACTTCGTTTTAGAAGCATTAAAATTTACGAGCCATTCCTTACCCAGGACGAGCCATCTTCCTCCCCATAATTGCGTTCCGTGGTTTTTATGGGCAGGATCAAAGTGTAGTATCTGTTCCGTAGTAGCGTTTACTGCAGCTTGTGGTTTCGGGGCGATCTGTTACTCCACCCAGGTTCATTGCCTGAGGCCGAGTGGAAGTAGCGACCTTCGCCGGTCGCGAAACACCGGGGGACAGTTGTCCAGTTTTTCTTTTTTTTCAGGCCTCTTAGGAGGCAATGGCCTTAGATAGGCCGGACGAAGTCGTCCCTCCCACCATGGCGTCGGTGGGAGGTAAGGAGGGTGACTGGCAATTACCGCCACGGGAGTCACCCTCCAGATCAGCACCAGTAGGCTCACCGGCACAAACACCAGCACCAACAACCGGATCCCCTATTGCCTCAACCTCCGTTTGGAATAAAGGCAAGGTTCAAATCAAAGGGGAGGAGTACTACGACAGCTTAAAGCTAAAGTATGCAGATTATATTTTAGGCACAGAGTTGTTATCAGTGCCGGAAGTACTGGCCAACATAGAAGCAAGGACCATATCCTTGTTAACCAAGGACATTAAGTCTCACAAGTTTGTGGGAGTAAGCAGGGACAGCGTTGAGGAAGCAATTGGGTCCCTAGGGATTAAGGCCAAGGCTGTGGCAAGAAGGAGCAACACCACGTGGGACGTCCTGCTTGCCACGGCCGAGGAGGCCAAGCAGTTGGCGGGAGTAACCTTAGAAACGAAGACACTCCAGATTCAAACTGAATACATGGGGATGAGGAGGTTAAAAATTACCCTCCATGGTGTCCCCATGGATATCTCGGAGGACCATGTCGGCGCCTTCTTTGCAACATATGGTAGGGTTGCCGAGGTCTCTTCGGGGCGCTCGAAGGCGGGCTTCCTGACCGGCGACATGGTCCTCCAGGTGACTTTGGCAAAGGAGCAGATAGAAAAAATCCCGAACATTCTCACATGCAGGAAGAGAGCCATCTTTATCGTGGTTGAAGGCAGGAAACCCTGCTGTTGGGTCTGTGGGGCGGCAGAACATGTTGCTAAGGCCTGCCCGTCTAAAAATCCGGTCCCTAAGACCCAACCTGCCCAACCAACCAAGCAGCTAGAGAAGGAAGACGGAAAACCGGCTCAAAAAACGCAACCGCCCGTAGTGAACAAGGAGGGCGAGTGGCAGGTGGTGGGCAAAAAGAAGGCTAAAACGCCTTCCCCAGCAAAGGTGCCGCCACCTGCCAAGCCGGCAACGCAGGCTCAGGCGAAGGGGCAGACTCCGAGCAAAGTAAAGGAGTCTCCGGCGAAGGTGCCGTCACCAGTTAAAACGCCGGCAAAGCCGAAGGAGTCGCCTCAAAAGAAGTCTCCTCCCAAGCAGAGGAAAGAAAGGAGTCCTTCTCCCCAAAAAGAACAGAGAATGGAGGTTGACAGGTCGGCTTCCCTGAAGCGCGGGAGAGAGGAGGAAGGAGAAGAACAACATGACAGCCCAAAGACCCGCCGAAGGAGCAGGAGTACAGAGAAGAGGCCGCGAGTGCAAAGATGCATTTCATTGCCAGTGTCACCCGTAAGGGTTTCTTACGCCGAAAAGGCTAGAAGCCTTCCCGCGTCCCCGCGAAAAGCTTCCCAGTCCCCAACCTTTGAATTGACCCCACTTAAGAAAGCCAGTCTGTCAACTCCCACTCCCTCCCCTTCTCCTATTCCCACTCCCACACGCAGCAAAAGGAAAAATACCCTCCCTCAGGGGGATGCCCTTATGAGGGTACACGAGGATATAGCTACAGAGTGGTCTTCGCAAAGGCGCAAACTTTTGAAGCCTTTGCTGAAGCTGACCTCGGTGGACGGCCGATCCACCGAGGATCCTAAGAACTTTGCCCAGGCCCCAGGAGTGATCACCCTGGTAAGAAATACCGGGGGAAACCTGAGGGTCTGGGACCACCTGAAAGAAGCTCAACGACACTACCCTAAAATAAGGATGGTCACCGAGAACACACCTGAGTTAAAAAAAATGGCAAAGAACTGCGCTGGGAGGTTCCCAGTTTTGCTCCACCCCTGCTTATATAGGGTGGTAAAATTAATTTATCCTACGGACGTCGGCGGGATTGTCCTAGACGGACGGATTACGTCCGATATAGGTACAGGGTCCCTAGGACAGTCCGTCGGGGTCCCGTCTACCCGAGATTTCTACCCGGTATGCGAGTAGAGCCGTTTGTTGCATGTCTTTCTCTGTTTTTTCGTTACAGGTCTAAAGAATGTCTATTAAGATAGCCAGTATAAATGCGAAGGGCCTGAGGGATCGGGGTAAGGCGGCTCGCCTGCTTCGTGACCTCTTGTCCTTCGGCGTGGATGTGGCCGCGATCCAAGAGACTCACTTTGTTTGCGAAGTCGACTCGTGTGTGCTGTCTAACGACTTTGTCGTCTATTCAGCATATGGGAGCCGGCTGGCCAGAGGTGTTTCTTTGCTGGTCAAGCGTACCCTGGACGCGAGGGTGGACCTTGTCCATGTCGGTGCCGAGGGCCGGCTGATCGTGGCCGATATTGCAGTGAAAAGCAAGTCGTTCCGGCTGATTGTGGTTTATGCGCCCAATGTTCAAGGTGAGCGTGTCTCTTTCTTTCGGCTGTTGGAGCCCTTCATGGTGCATTCAACACGGCTAATCTTAGTTGGGGACTGGAATGCCGTCCTAACCCCCAAATGGGATAGAGGAAGGGGCGCTAGCGGGTGGAGTGGTGATCGTAGCCTGGTTGATCTGATCGGCGAATTTGGTCTCGTCGATAGATACCGGGTCGATCATCCGGAAGGGAGCATGTGGACGTGGACGCGTAGTTGGCCTTCTACCCGGGTATCTGCGTACCTGGATAGGATGTTAGTGAGAGAAGCCGACATAGACTTCTTAGAATGTCCAACGTTCCACTGGTTAGGCTACTCGGACCACAAACTCGTTTGTGCCCGGGTGGCGTTAGAATTTAGGCCTAGGTTGGCTGGTTATTGGAAGTTCAATCAGTCCTTACTGGACAGGCGGGACTTTCGTGACCAGCTGACAAGACTAGTGCAGAGGGCGTTAATTGGGCGAGTCATTGGGAGTAAGTGGTGGGTTAACCTTAAGGACTCCATTAGGTCTTTCGCCACCAAATATAGCCAGCGGCTCAACCTAGATAAGGCTGCGGAGGCAAAGACACTTAGTGCTAATTTCGCCCGGGCGGAGGCTGGTGGGGATCCCCTAGAAATAGCCTTAGCCAGGGAGGCCCTGGAGCGCTCGACTAGCGGGCGCTACATGGGTCAAGTAATTAGGGCTAAGTTAAGCAAGATGTCTTCCGAAGCTGTGAACATGGGCGCGGAACTGCGCAAGGAAGAAATTCGCCATGCCGGCGACCGGTACATTCGAGAGGTACGCGACCCGGAGGGACATCTCCTTAGGTCCACCGACGACATGTGCGAGGCGTTCCGGCAGCATTTCGAGCACCGATTTACCAAGGAGCCTGGTCTCCGTGACGAGGAGTTTCGCAGCTATTTGGCTGACTTTCCCCGGCTTTTGCCGGCTGAAGCGGCTAGCTGCGAAGGGGAGATTACGGAGGACGAAATCTACGTGGCTTTGAAGAAGGTCGGCAGTGGCAAGTCGCCAGGTTTGGATGGTTTGCCCTATGAATTGTACTTGAGGATGTCGCACCTTTTTGTCCCGCTCTTGGCTGTCGTGTTCAACCACTGGTTTCGGCAGGGGTCCATCCCCGGTCGGATCACCAGGGGCGTGATCACGCTGTTGAGAAAAGGCAAGAAGGTTGGGAGGGAACTAGATGACTACAGGCCCATAACTCTGCTAAACACAGAGTTAAAGATTTTGGCCAAGATCCTGACGAATCGCTTGCAGCTAGTTGCCGAGTCTCTGTTGGAACCGGATCAGACTTGTTCTGTGAAGGGGAGAACAATTCAGAGCAACCTGCACTTGATTCGCACGATCATAGAGGGTGTAGAAGACGACGATGAGGCCGCGCTGATCAATTTGGATCAGTCCAAGGCATTTGATAGGATTGACCATGGCTACCTGGCTGCTGTCCTGCAGGCCGCCGGATTCAAACCCGACTTCAGCCGCTGGATTAGCCTTCTGTATCGCTCCCCCAAGGCTGTGGTACAGGTGAACGGGAAGCTGTCGGGCGCTTTCGCGCTGTCTAGGTCGGTCCGACAGGGTTGTCCACTGTCTTCTCTCCTTTATGTCCTCGCGTTGGAGCCCCTCCTTCGCAGGCTAAGGGACGAGACGGGCAGTCCGGTCCTGCGTGGAATTGAAGTCCCTGGCGGAGCTCGAGCCAGGGTTTCTGCGTACGCCGATGACGTAACGACCTTTGTGTCCTCCCGCAGGGACATAGAGGCGGTACACCAGGCGCTTGTACGGTACGAGAAGGTGACAGGGGCCAGAATTAACTGCGACAAGTCATCCGGCTTGCGGTTAGGTGCCTGGAAGGGAGTTTCCCTCCCGGGGCCCTTCAGCTGGACGGACGGGCCGGTCAAGCTCCTCGGAGTTTGGTTCGGTCCGGACTTACAGCTGGAGAAAAACTGGTCAGAAGTACTGGCAAAGGTCGGCGCGTCGGTCAAGATTTGGCGTCGACGGGGTCTCTCCGTGAAGGGCTTGGCGGAGGTGTGTAACACATACCTCTTTCCCATGATCCTTTACCGGCTGTCAGTACTTCCCCTTTGTGACGATCATGAGAAGGCGCTCGAGCGTTTGCTATTCTCCTGTCTGTGGAGAGGACGCAAACACATGGTCGACAAAGGAGTCTGTTGCCTCCGTCCGTGTCAAGGGGGTCTGGGGATGCCACACTTGAGGAGCCACGTGCTCGCTTCAAGGTTGGCATTCCTCAGGCGCGCGTTGGAGGAAGATCGGTTGCTTGCGGGGGTAGTGAGGGACATGTTCCCTTGCCTTACCATCACGCCCCCGACCCTATGGCTGACCGTCAGGCCTTGGGTGCGACCGAAATTCCTGCTCGAATGTCTGGCGGCTTTACAGGCCATTCCACGGTCCAGTGACCTTTCACAGCCTAGGAAAATCTTCTATCGGGGATTAGTGGAGGGTGCCGTGAAGGATAAGCTGTGGAGTAAGCTCGGCATGTCGAGAGTGGAGTACCGCTCTCATTGGTCTTGGGCGCCAGGTGCGGATTGGCTCAGCAACTCTGAGTTTTCTCTGACCTGGCGATTGGCTCGGAATGGTTTGTCGCTCAATGACAAGCGTTTCGCAATGGGCCTGGCGGATTTGCCAGATTGTGAACGTTGCGACCTTGGAATTAAGGAGACGTCTGCGCACGCCTTCTTCCATTGTTCGCGCGTTCGCCCGTTGTGGGCGCGTGTCGGCGAGTTGACTGCTCGTATCGCGCCGCGGGAGCTTGTGCTCATTGATCGCGCATACGCTGTGGACAATGTGTCGCCCCCGTACTCTGGAGTGAAGCGGATGGTGTTTCTGTCGCTACTGGCCACGGCTAGAATGGTGATTTGGATGACGCGTCTGGAGGAAGTCTTGCGGGGAGGTCGTCTTTCGGATCAGGATCTAATCCGATATTTTGAGCACCAGCTCAAAATGAAGATTAGAACTGAACGGAAACGGCTGCACCCGACAGACTTTAGCAAAAGGTGGATATATGCAGCGAGCCTGGTTCGTGTGACCGGGGCTAGTCTTGATTTTCTTTTTTAGATCTGCTGCTCGCATCGGGGTGGATTCCTCTGGAACCCCTCCCGTGGTTAAGGTAAAGTATTCTTTGGTATACCTAGTTAATGTGAGTGATAGTGTTAGTCCCGGCCTGTTCCCGGCTCCCTTGCTTTTGTTATGATCCAGTTCGAGATCCCCATTGTCCAGAGTTATTTTGTCCCGTTTCATTCTCGGCTGGGTCAGCCTTATATATTCTCCAGTCCATTTTATTTTTGTACCCTACTTCTCCATTCCCCTTAGAAAGAGAGCGGCTTGATTTTGTCTATACAGGCAGAATACAGTGGCCTCTTTAATTATGTGGGTGTGTTTGGGTCTTACTAACACCTTGTATAAATATTCATTTGAAATTGTTTTTGTTTTGGGGATTTTTTGTTTCTTCATACCCCCTTCCCATCATATCATGTCATGTACCAATTTTTAAAGTTATTTTTGTATTATATTTGTATATAGTAATAAAATTTTTATGTACATTTGGGGCGTTTTTAGGTCCCCGGTATGTTCCGCGGTATTTTGGTGCTTGATAAGTATGAGTGTTGATGGACAAATTCTTATGGTGAACGAGAATCATTGTAACGTATGTATGGGTCGTGAATCTGATTAGCTAGGTATAAGATAGAGTAGCTGAAGACCACCCCAAGTTTTGTTCCCCCTCCCACTTTTCTGGCCTTGAGCCACAATTCTGTACGCTCAGAATAAATAAAACGAGCCATTCCTTACCCAAAATTGCGTTATGTGGTTTTTTCGGCCCAAGATCAAAGTGTAGTATCTGTTCCTTCGTGATACTTACTATTACTTTGGTTTAGTGTGACATTTTGTGCTCCGCCCAAGTTCATAGCTTGGGTCGCGTAAAGTAGTGACCTGCAAAGGACGCGAAACACCGGAGGCAGGTGTCTCGCGCCCGGCCGCTCAAGAGGCAATGGCCTCTGATAGGCCTGATGAAATCGTTCCTCCCACCTCGGCCTCGGTGGGAGGGAGAGAGGGGGATTGGCAGCTGCCGCCATCCGCTGCAACACCCCCCACGACAGGAGTTCCAGCGACTAAGGAAGTACCAGAAGTACCAAGACGACCGGCATCTCCAGTGCCTTCCACTTCGAAGGAAGGTGGCCAGCCGATCCCTGTATCACCGGTTCCCTCCGGCATGGCTTGGAGAGGAGGGACCATCAAGAAAGTTTGCAAGGATTCTGCGTACTATGAGGCGGTGAAGGAAAAGTACGCAGAGTTCATTTCGGGAACGGAGCTCTTTTCGGTTCCCGAAAATCTGAGCTGCATCGAGCCCAGGATCCTCACCCTGCTGACCAAGGATCTCAAAAGCCATAAACTCGTTGGGGTCAGCAGGGATGTGGTGGAGGAGGCTATTGGTGCCCTAAATATAAAGGCGAAGATGGTGGCCAGACGTAGCCATGCCACGTGGGACATCCTGCTTGGCACAGAAGAAGAGGCAAGGAAGTTGGTCGGAACTACATTAGAGACCAAGTCGCTCCTCATGCAGACGGAGTACATGGGCACACGCAAAGCTAAAATCACGCTACATGGTGTGCCCATGGACATTTGCCTAGACCACATTGGAGCTTTCTTTACCCAATATGGCAAGGTGGCGGAGGTATCCTCGATTCTTTCGAAGCGGGGCTTCCAGACGGGGGACGTCACTCTGCAGGTGACGGCCTCCAGAAAGAAATTGGCGGAGATCCCGAACATCATAACCTGCAGGAAAAGAGCGATCTTTGTGATTGTGGAGGGAAGGAAACCCTTTTGCTGGATCTGTGGAGATTCGAGTCATGTGGCCAAGGCGTGCCCTACCAAAAATCCGGCGGCTAAAGCCCAGCCTCCACAGACCCCGGCACCAGAGAAGCCTGTTGAGCCGAAGAAGAGTGCAGTGGATCCAAAGGAGGGGGAGTGGAAGACGGTTGGCAGGAAGGGTGCCAAAGCCAAAAGCCAGCCGTCGGTGGAGAATCACCCCAGTAAATCTCCAATAACATCACCTGCTCCATCGCCCCCTCACAAGGAAAAGGGGTCCCCCCTGAAGAAAACAACAAAACCTCCGCCACCGCCAGCCAAGCAGGATGTCCCCCAGGGAAAAGCCAAGGTTTCCCTGCAAGAGGACATGGTGGTAGACACACCAGAGCCCAGAGCATCATCCCTGAAGAGGTGCAGGGCGAAAGAAGAAGAGGAAGAGGAAGAATGCATCGTGAAAATGCAGAGGAAGAGTCGCAGCAGCAGCCGGAAGAACCAAGCAGCCGTCTCCCTACCCGTGTCTCCGGAGAGACCGAAAGACACCTACGCAAAGAAAGCAAGCAGCCTCCCATCTTCCCCTCTTAAATCTAGTAAACATCTTTCCCAGTCCCCGGCCTTCAAACTGACCCCCCTTTTACCAAGAAAAACACTTACCCCCTCTCCCACCCCTTCTCCTACGGTTTCCCAGCCCAAAAAGAAAAAAGGCATTGCCAAAGGGTGAAGCCCTGATGAAAATAGACACGAAGGAGATAGCAAAGGAGTGGAGTGCGCAAAGGCGTGCACTCTTGAAGCCGCTCCTTAAGCTTAAAGAAGTAAATGGTAAGTCCTCTGAGGACCCATTTAATTTCCCTGAGGCCCCGGGGGTAATTACCCTCATCAGAACCACAGGGGGGAATCTCAGAGTTTGGGACCATGTGGAGGCTGCGGAGAAACTTTACCCAAATATTGTTATGTTAAGGAGTGGTACTCCCGAATTACGAAAAATGGCCAAGAATTGTGCCGGGCGGCTCCCCGTATTGCTCCACCCCTGCTTGTATAGGGTGGTAAAATTAACATACCCAACGGACGTTGGCGGTATTGTCCGTGACGGACGGGTTACGTCCGATATAGGAACTGGTTCCCTTGGACAGTCCGTCGGGGTCCTTTCCCCCAATGATTTTTACCCGGTATGTGCCCATGTTTAAAGTTGATACATGCGTTTCTTCTTTATATTTTACAGGTTTAAAAGATGTCTATCAAGATAGCCAGTTTAAATGCGAAGGGCCTGAGGGATCGGGGTAAGGCGGCTCGCCTGCTTCGTGACCTCTTGTCCTTCGGCGTGGATGTGGCCGCGATCCAAGAGACTCACTTTGTTTGCGATGTCGACTCGTGTGTGCTGTCTAACGACTTTGTCGTCTATTCAGCATATGGGAGCCGGCAGGCCAGAGGTGTTTCTTTGCTGGTCAAGCGGACCCTGGATGCGAGGATTGACCTTGTCCATGTCGGTGCCGAGGGCCGGCTGATCGTGGCCGATATTGCAGTGAAAAGCAAGTCGTTCCGGATGATTGCGGTTTATGCGCCCAATGTTCAAGGTGAGCGAGTCTCTTTCTTTCGGCTGTTGGAGCCCTTTATGGTGGATTCAACACGGCTAATCTTAGTTGGGGACTGGAATGCCATCCTAACCCCCAAATGGGATAGAGGAAGGGGCGCTAGCGGGTGGAGTGGTGATCGTAGCCTGGTTGATCTGATCGACGAATTTGGTCTCGTCGATAGATACCGGGTCGATCATCCGGAAGGGAGCATGTGGACGTGGGCGCTTAATTGGCCTTCTACCCGGGTATCCTCGTACCTGGATAGGATGTTAGTGAGAGTGGCCGACATAGACTTCTTAGAATGTCCAACGTTCCACTGGTTAGGCTACACGGACCACAAACTCGTTTGTGCCCGTGTGGTGTTAGACTTTAGGCCTAGGTTGGCTGGTTATTGGAAGTTCAATCAGTCCTTACTGGACAGGCGGGACTTTCGTGACCAGCTGACAAGACTAGTTCAGCGGGCATTAATTGGGCGAGTCATTGGGAATAAGTGGTGGGTTAACCTTAAGGACTCCATTAGGTCTTTCGCCACCAGGTATAGCCAACGGCTCAACCTAGATAAGGCTGCGGAGGCAAAGACACTTAGTGCTAATTTCGCCCGGGCGGAGGCTGGTGGGGATCCCCTAGAGATAGCCTTAGCCAGGGAGGCCCTGGAACGCTCGACTAGCGGGCGCTACATGGGCCAGGTAATTAGAGCTAAGTTAAGCAAGATGTCTTCCGAAGCTGTGAATATGGGCGCAGAACTGCGCAAGGAAGAAATTCGTCAAGCCGGCGACCGGTACATTCGAGAGGTGCGCGACCCGGAGGGACATCTCCTTAGGTCCACTGACGACATGTGCGAGGCGTTCCGGCAGCATTTCGAACACCGTTTTACCAAGGAGCCTGGTCTCCGTGACGAGGAGTTTCGCAGCTATTTGGCTGACTTTCCCCGGCTCTTGCCGGCTGAAGCGGCTAGCTGCGAAGGGGAGATTACGGAGGACGAAATCTACGCGGCTTTGAAGAAGGTCGGCAGTGGCAAGTCGCCAGGTTTGGATGGTTTGCCCTATGAATTGTACTTGAGGATGTCGCACCTTTTTGTCCCGATCTTGGCTGTCGTGTTCAACCACTGGTTTCGGCAGGGGTCCATCCCCGGTCGGATCACCAGGGGTGTGATCACGCTGTTGAGAAAAGGCAAGAAGGTTGGGAGGGAACTAGATGATTACAGGCCCATAACTCTGCTAAACACAGAGTTAAAGATTTTGGCCAAGATCCTGACGAATCGCTTGCAGCTAGTTGCCGAGTCTCTGTTGGAACCGGATCAGACTTGTTCTGTGAAGGGACGAACAATTCAGAGCAACCTGCACTTGATTCGCACGATCCTAGAGGGTGTAGAAGACGACGATGAGGCCGCGCTGATCAATTTGGATCAGTCCAAGGCATTTGATAGGATTGACCATGGCTACCTGGCTGCTGTCCTGCAGGCCGCCGGATTCGAACCCGACTTCAGCCGCTGGATTAGCCTTCTGTATCGCTCCCCCAAGGCTGTGGTACAGGTGAACGGGAAGCTGTCGGGCGCTTTCGCGCTGTCTAGGTCGGTCCGACAGGGTTGTCCACTGTCTTCTCTCCTTTATGTCCTGGCGTTGGAGCCCTTCCTTCGCCGGCTAAGGGACGAGACGGGCAGTCCGGTCCTGCGTGGAATTGCTGTCCCTGGTGGAGCTCGAGCCAGGGTTTCCGCGTACGCCGATGACGTAACGACCTTTGTGTCCTCCCGCAGGGACATAGAGGCGGTACAGCAGGCGCTTGAACGGTACGAGAAGGTGACAGGGGCCAGAATTAACTGCGACAAGTCATCCGGCTTGCGGTTAGGCGCCTGGAAGGGTGTTTCCCTCCCGGGGCCCTTCAGCTGGACGGACGGGCCGGTCAAAATCCTCGGAGTTTGGTTCGGTCCGGACTTACAGCTGGAGAAAAACTGGTCAGAAGTACTGGCAAAGGTCGGCGCGTCGGTCAAGACTTGGCGTCGACGGGGTCTCTCCGTGAAGGGCCTGGCGGAGGTGTGTAACACATACCTCTTTCCCAGGATCCTTTACCGGCTGTCAGTACTTCCCCTTTGTGACGATCATGAGAAGGCGCTCGAGCGTTTGCTATTCTCCTGTCTGTGGAGAGGACGCAAACACATGGTCGACAAAGGAGTCTGTTGCCTCCGTCCGTGTCATGGGGGTCTGGGAATGCCGCACTTGAGGAGCCACGTGCTCGCTTCGAGGTTGGCATTTCTCAGGCGCGCGTTGGAGGAAGATCGGTTGCTTGCGGGGGTAGTGAGGGACATGTTCCCTTGCCTTACCATCACTCCCCCGACCCTATGGCTGACCGTCAGGCCTTGGGTGCGACCGAAATTCCTGCTCGAATGTCTGGCGGCCTTGCAGGCCATTCCACGGTCCAGTGACCTTTCACAGCCTAGGAAAATCTTCTATCGGGGATTAGTGGAGGGTGCCGTGAAGGATAAGCTGTGGAGTAAGCTCGGCATGTCGAGAGTGGAGTACCGCTCTCATTGGTCTTGGGCGCCAGGTGCGGATTGGCTCAGCAACTCTGAGTTTTCTCTGACCTGGCGATTGGCTCGGAATGGTTTGTCGCTCAATGACAAGCGTTTCGCAATGGGCCTGGCGGATTTGCCAGATTGTGAGCGTTGCAACCTTGGAATTAAGGAGACGTCTGCGCACGCCTTCTTCCATTGTTCGCGCGTTCGCCCGTTGTGGGAGCGTGTCGGCGAGTTGACTGCTCGTATCGCGCCGCGAGAGCTTGTGCTCATTGATCGCGCATACGCTGTGGACAATGTGTCGCCCCCGTACTCTGGAGTGAAGCGGATGGTGTTTCTGTCGCTACTGGCCACGGCTAGAATGGTGATTTGGATGACGCGTCTGGAGGAAGTCTTGCGGGGAGGTCGGCTTTCGGATCAGGATCTAATCCGATATTTTGAGCACCAGCTCAAAATGAAGATTAGAACTGAACGGAAGCGACTGCACCCGACAGAGTTCAGCGAAAGGTGGGTATATGTAGCGAGCCTGGTTCGCGTGACCGGGGCTAGCCTTGATTTTCTTTTTTAGATCTGATGGACACATCGGGGTGGATTCCGTTGGAACCCCTCCCGTGGTTAAGGTTAGAAGTCCGTTTTGTGCCTAGTTAATGTGAGTGAATGTGTTTCTCCTGGCCTGTTCCCGGCTCCATTACTTTTGTTATGATCCAGTTCGGGATTCCCATTGTCCATTATTATTTTGTCCCGTTTTCATTCTCGGCTGGGTCAGCCTTATATATTCTCCAGTCCAATTTATTTTTGTTCCCAGCTTCTCCATTCCCCTTAGAAAGAGCGCTTCTTGATTTTGTCTTTTAAGGCAGAATACAGCGGCCTCTTTAATTATGTGGGTGTGTTTGGGTCTTACTAACACTATGTATATGCTATTCATTTGAAATTGTTTTTGTTTTGGGGTTTTTTGTTTCTTCATCCCCCCTTCCCTTCATGTCATTTCATGTGAAAAATTTTAAAGTTATTTTTGTAAAATATTGTAAATACACAAATTTTTATGTACATTTGGGGCGTTTTTTAGGTCCCTGGTATGTTCTTGCGGTATTTTGGTGTATGATAAGTATGAGTGTTGATGGACAAATTTTTATGGTGAATGAGAAAATTGTAACGTATGTATGGGTCGTGAATCTGATTAGCTAGGTATAGGATAGAGTTACTGAAGACCATCCCAAGTTTTGTTCCCCCTCCCCTTTTTTTGGCCTTGTGCCATAATTTATGTAATTTTACATGAATAAATACATATGTGGTTTTTTCGGCCCAAGATCAAAGTGTAGTATCTGTTCCTTCGTGATACTTACTATTACTTTGGTTTAGTGTGACATTTTGTGCTCCGCCCAAGTTCATAGCTTGGGTCGCGTAAAGTAGTGACCTGCAAAGGACGCGAAACACCGGAGGCAGGTGTCTCGCGCCCGGCCGCTCAAGAGGCAATGGCCTCTGATAGGCCTGATGAAATCGTTCCTCCCACCTCGGCCTCGGTGGGAGGGAGAGAGGGGGATTGGCAGCTGCCGCCATCCGCTGCAACACCCCCCACGACAGGAGTTCCAGCGACTAAGGAAGTACCAGAAGTACCAAGACGACCGGCATCTCCAGTGCCTTCCACTTCGAAGGAAGGTGGCCAGCCGATCCCTGTATCACCGGTTCCCTCCGGCATGGCTTGGAGAGGAGGGACCATCAAGAAAGTTTGCAAGGATTCTGCGTACTATGAGGCGGTGAAGGAAAAGTACGCAGAGTTCATTTCGGGAACGGAGCTCTTTTCGGTTCCCGAAAATCTGAGCTGCATCGAGCCCAGGATCCTCACCCTGCTGACCAAGGATCTCAAAAGCCATAAACTCGTTGGGGTCAGCAGGGATGTGGTGGAGGAGGCTATTGGTGCCCTAAATATAAAGGCGAAGATGGTGGCCAGACGTAGCCATGCCACGTGGGACATCCTGCTTGGCACAGAAGAAGAGGCAAGGAAGTTGGTCGGAACTACATTAGAGACCAAGTCGCTCCTCATGCAGACGGAGTACATGGGCACACGCAAAGCTAAAATCACGCTACATGGTGTGCCCATGGACATTTGCCTAGACCACATTGGAGCTTTCTTTACCCAATATGGCAAGGTGGCGGAGGTATCCTCGATTCTTTCGAAGCGGGGCTTCCAGACGGGGGACGTCACTCTGCAGGTGACGGCCTCCAGAAAGAAATTGGCGGAGATCCCGAACATCATAACCTGCAGGAAAAGAGCGATCTTTGTGATTGTGGAGGGAAGGAAACCCTTTTGCTGGATCTGTGGAGATTCGAGTCATGTGGCCAAGGCGTGCCCTACCAAAAATCCGGCGGCTAAAGCCCAGCCTCCACAGACCCCGGCACCAGAGAAGCCTGTTGAGCCGAAGAAGAGTGCAGTGGATCCAAAGGAGGGGGAGTGGAAGACGGTTGGCAGGAAGGGTGCCAAAGCCAAAAGCCAGCCGTCGGTGGAGAATCACCCCAGTAAATCTCCAATAACATCACCTGCTCCATCGCCCCCTCACAAGGAAAAGGGGTCCCCCCTGAAGAAAACAACAAAACCTCCGCCACCGCCAGCCAAGCAGGATGTCCCCCAGGGAAAAGCCAAGGTTTCCCTGCAAGAGGACATGGTGGTAGACACACCAGAGCCCAGAGCATCATCCCTGAAGAGGTGCAGGGCGAAAGAAGAAGAGGAAGAGGAAGAATGCATCGTGAAAATGCAGAGGAAGAGTCGCAGCAGCAGCCGGAAGAACCAAGCAGCCGTCTCCCTACCCGTGTCTCCGGAGAGACCGAAAGACACCTACGCAAAGAAAGCAAGCAGCCTCCCATCTTCCCCTCTTAAATCTAGTAAACATCTTTCCCAGTCCCCGGCCTTCAAACTGACCCCCCTTTTACCAAGAAAAACACTTACCCCCTCTCCCACCCCTTCTCCTACGGTTTC
The DNA here is from genome assembly GCA_037127315.1 of Ascarosepion bandense. Lineage (NCBI taxonomy): Eukaryota > Metazoa > Mollusca > Cephalopoda > Sepiida > Sepiidae > Ascarosepion > Ascarosepion bandense. The sequence continues at coordinate 2,023 of JBBBDQ010000595.1, read as the reverse complement.
CCAGCCCAAAAAGAAAAAAGCATTGCCAAAGGGTGAAGCCCTGATGAAAATAGACACGAAGGAGATAGCAAAGGAGTGGAGTGCGCAAAGGCGTGCACTCTTGAAGCCGCTCCTTAAGCTTAAAGAAGTAAATGGTAAGTCCTCTGAGGACCCATTTAATTTCCCTGAGGCCCCGGGGGTAATTACCCTCATCAGAACCACAGGGGGGAATCTCAGAGTTTGGGACCATGTGGAGGCTGCGGAGAAACTTTACCCAAATATTGTTATGTTAAGGAGTGGTACTCCCGAATTACGAAAAATGGCCAAGAATTGTGCCGGGCGGCTCCCCGTATTGCTCCACCCCTGCTTGTATAGGGTGGTAAAATTAACATACCCAACGGACGTTGGCGGTATTGTCCATGACGGACGGGTTACGTCCGATATAGGAACTGGTTCCCTTGGACAGTCCGTCGGGGTCCTTTCCCCCAATGATTTTTACCCGGTATGTGCCCATGTTTAAAGTTGATACATGCGTTTCTTCTTTATATTTTACAGGTTTAAAAGATGTCTATCAAGATAGCCAGTTTAAATGCGAAGGGCCTGAGGGATCGGGGTAAGGCGGCTCGCCTGCTTCGTGACCTCTTGTCCTTCGGCGTGGATGTGGCCGCGATCCAAGAGACTCACTTTGTTTGCGATGTCGACTCGTGTGTGCTGTCTAACGACTTTGTCGTCTATTCAGCATATGGGAGCCGGCAGGCCAGAGGTGTTTCTTTGCTGGTCAAGCGGACCCTGGATGCGAGGATTGACCTTGTCCATGTCGGTGCCGAGGGCCGGCTGATCGTGGCCGATATTGCAGTGAAAAGCAAGTCGTTCCGGATGATTGCGGTTTATGCGCCCAATGTTCAAGGTGAGCGAGTCTCTTTCTTTCGGCTGTTGGAGCCCTTTATGGTGGATTCAACACGGCTAATCTTAGTTGGGGACTGGAATGCCATCCTAACCCCCAAATGGGATAGAGGAAGGGGCGCTAGCGGGTGGAGTGGTGATCGTAGCCTGGTTGATCTGATCGACGAATTTGGTCTCGTCGATAGATACCGGGTCGATCATCCGGAAGGGAGCATGTGGACGTGGGCGCTTAATTGGCCTTCTACCCGGGTATCCTCGTACCTGGATAGGATGTTAGTGAGAGTGGCCGACATAGACTTCTTAGAATGTCCAACGTTCCACTGGTTAGGCTACACGGACCACAAACTCGTTTGTGCCCGTGTGGTGTTAGACTTTAGGCCTAGGTTGGCTGGTTATTGGAAGTTCAATCAGTCCTTACTGGACAGGCGGGACTTTCGTGACCAGCTGACAAGACTAGTTCAGCGGGCATTAATTGGGCGAGTCATTGGGAATAAGTGGTGGGTTAACCTTAAGGACTCCATTAGGTCTTTCGCCACCAGGTATAGCCAACGGCTCAACCTAGATAAGGCTGCGGAGGCAAAGACACTTAGTGCTAATTTCGCCCGGGCGGAGGCTGGTGGGGATCCCCTAGAGATAGCCTTAGCCAGGGAGGCCCTGGAACGCTCGACTAGCGGGCGCTACATGGGCCAGGTAATTAGAGCTAAGTTAAGCAAGATGTCTTCCGAAGCTGTGAATATGGGCGCAGAACTGCGCAAGGAAGAAATTCGTCAAGCCGGCGACCGGTACATTCGAGAGGTGCGCGACCCGGAGGACATCTCGCCAGTCCACTGACGACATGTGCGAGGCGTTCTGGCAAACATTTTGAACACCAGTTTCACCAAGAACCTGGTCTCCGTGACGAGAAGTTCGCAGCTATTGGCTGACTTTCCCCGGCTCTTGCCGGCGGCTGAAGCAGCTAGCTGCGAAGGAGATACGGAGGACGAAATCTACGCGGCTTTGAAGAAGGTCGGCAGTGGCAAGTCGCCAGGTTTGGATGGTTTGCCCTATGAATTGTACTTGAGGATGTCGCACCTTTTTGTCCCGATCTTGGCTGTCGTGTTCAACCACTGGTTTCGGCAGGGGTCCATCCCCAGTCGGATCA